>JAOVVB010246002.1:0-21108 GCA_028570985.1 Heterobranchus longifilis | reverse complement strand
GGGCGGGTGTCAGGTCTGTGCAGCAGAGCACCAAAATAAACACACACATCACAGACACTACGTATTACTAACTACGGGAGCTCGTGGGGTTCCATTACGTAATTACCCAAAGTTAAAGTGAAAAATCGATTTTCATTTTTGAAAAAGGGGGGTCTTGCAGAAAAAGTTTGGGAACCACTGAGCTAAGGGGAAACGCATATCGACCGGGTGCCGTAAAAACTCGGGTGCTGCATTAGTTGCAAACTCATACGTTCAGTTCAGCGTTCATCAAAAACATGAGCACGTTCTTTTAAGCATGTTCATGCACAACACTGCTAACATGTGTTGCAGCTTTCACTGGTGAGTCATGAAATCACAACTCTGACATTAAAAGAAGACAGTATCTGTCTTTACCTTTATTCTTCTGTTCTGCCACCCTGCTGCTTTCATGTTTTTGTTTGCTGCTAATGGCCTGTGTTTGCTGTGACCCATGTAAAGAGAGAAAAAAAGAGGTCACAGAGCAGCCTAACCTCCAGACACACAGCAAATTGGGGTCTTTGTGTATAGCTGCCATTAAATGCCCGCTAGGTACAATCAAGCTATTATACGGTTTCTGCCGTTGAGTGGATGACCCTGCATAACCATTTTCCTCCGGTCCTGTTTCCCCATCCACCATCACAAACATACCTGGAGCACAGTGTTGGGAGGGTTCCTTTTTTCTGGCTTTTATTGCTTTTATTATAGAGCCGCTGGAGAACGACAGGAAAGGGGAGAGAGGGGGGGGGGCGACACGCAGCAAAGGGCCACAGATCGGATTCAAACCCGGGCCGCTTTTAAGGACGACATGTGGCGCACGCTCTGCCCAGTGAGACGGGAGGGTTACTTTTAAAACGTATTCCTCTACAGATTAATGAATACATGCCCTAAAATATGTGACTCAAATGAAGTAATATATTCTAAATACTTTAGATTTCTTTTGGAATACTTCAAAGTGGTCTTGCTGAGCTCATTTCTCCAAAAACACATTCCTGACGGTCCTGGCACTGTGCATGCACACATTGTTGCACTTAAAAATATATATTTTTATATGAAATCCCTCATATGAATTTTAGAGCAAATAAAACAAAAACAAAGTAGAAGGGCACTCTGAGAGCGCAGACCTCCACCAAGGCCGTGTCCTAACTCACAATGTTAACGAAAGTGAAAAATAATTTGTGCATCCGCCCCGAGATTTGGATCAGCTCCAGAGTTTACTGTGCTCTTCCTTGACCCGCGCTGCAAGTTTCCACAAGTTTCAACAAGTTTCATGAGAATCAGGCCAGTAGTTTCTCAGTAATCTGTCTGACAAACAAACAAACAAACAAACAAATAAACAAACTCAAGCAAAAACATAACCTCCTTGGTGGAACTAATTCCTTCAAGTAATCTAATTTTAAAGACAGTAACTGTATTCAGAATACTGCCAATTTAAACTGTACCAGAATACAGTTACTCATACTTTGTATTTTAAATACATAATCTGAATACAAGTATTCAGATTGAATACTTGTATTCAGATTACTGAATACTTGTATTCAGATTACCCCCCAGCCCTGCAGAAGCATGAGAGCTGCTACTCAGTCAAAAGATTAAAAGGTACCAGTTGAAGATTTATGTTTCATTCTGGGGTCGTCCTTCTGACTATTTACCGTCTCGTACAGAGAGCGATCACCGGAGCATTTGGAAAAGACAGATGGGTGCCACTACAATGCCAAATACCACGGGTATAAATTAATCTGACATGGCAGATGCAGGAAGGAAAAAAAATACCTTCAAGTGATTCTCACATCTGAGCTTGCAAAAACAGGATTTGATTGTTTTCTTTTATTTTTCTGAATAACTTTTTTTGCAGTTCACCAAAGCCAATATTCTCTATTTGCGTTTGATTATTTTGCTCATTCCAATTTACAGTTTTAAGCAATTATAACAAACCGCAGCCCTTTCAGTACACTACACTGCATAATTTACTATATGTGATAATCGATTAATCGTTAAAGTCATTTTTCATGCAAAAATGTAAAAAAAAATTCTGTTTTCCTCCTCACAAATATGGAGATTTCCATTTTTTCTCTGTTTTACGTCATATTAAACTGAATATCTTTGGGTTTTTCTTCTGTTTTATATCATATTAAACTGAATATCTTTGGGTTTTTCTTTGTTTTATATCATATTAAACTAAATCTCTTTGGGTTTTGGACAAAACAAGACATTTAAAGACATCATCTTGGACTCTGAGAAACTGGGATGGACATTTTCCACTATTTTCTGACATTTTATAGACAAAACAATTTGTCGATTACTCGAGAAAATAATCAGCAGATTAATCGATTATGAATATAATCGTTAGGTGCAGCCCTAATTCTGACCTTTTAATTAACTACTGTACTATGATTTTTATTTATGACATACTATACTGTGTCTTTTTGTGGCATAGATTACTATGACATTTTTTACGACATAGGCCTTTTTTAGGGCACACTATGTTGTTTTTGTAATGTTTATTTATTGTGATGGCTACAGCCATACATGGTAATTGATGGGAATATTATCCCAATGCACACCCTTGCTACTTACACAGGCTCATTTAATTTGCAGTCAACCACAGCTAACAATTAACACCCCACAGGACCATGTTTTTAATTGTTCTTATGTTGTTTTGGCCTGATGTTGATGATTGGATATCACTGAAAATTAACAATATACCTTTGTTTACTTATAATGATATCATTTATTTTAAGGACAACCTGGATGCAAACGTTTCAGATACTATTAATCTTATTATTATTTTGGGAAATATCATATTCATACTTGCAAGTGTAAAAGCCCTTTGTCTTTGTAACTTTGTCAATTAGTTTCAGTTGCTGAAATATATGATTCATTTGAATAGAAAAGTCAAAATATATTACATTAATCTATATCTAAACATTTGCTCTTTTAGTGTCTCCTGCCTTGCTCCTTGTCTGTATACCTGTTTGTTTCTTCAATCATTTTTTGCTGCTGGTCTGTTTTTAAATATGACCTTTAGTATGTTGTTAGTCATTGTAACTGTCTTGTAGTATCATTTCCACAATTGTATATTGAATTTCACCCTTTATGTCTATTTTTCCCTGTCTTTTACTGCATATTTCTCTGTGCTTAATTATGAAAAAAATAATAAAATAAATTTAAAAAACAGTTGGTTTGATTTGGAATATGTTGATTTGCTTTTAACCGTACGTCGTTTAGATGTGCACACATTTTAACACAGTAGGGTCACACGTGCAATTGTTTGTTTGTTGTGTAGTTCATTTGTTACTTTGTCTTTTAGTTACCGTGGTTTGGGGTTTTTGGGAGAGGATCCTTCCTGGTGGAGCAGAAAGCGTGGCCGAGTGCCGAGGTGCGCTCGTGGCTTTTAGATGTAGGCTGGGACACGCTCTCGAGCTGTCGGGTATGAGCGGGTTTGATATGCGCAATAACAGGAGCTGCAATGTTGGACGGTTTCAGGAAAGCGTGTTCGCCCAGGTGCTCTGTACCATGAGGTGTACTCAGGTGTGCGGGATTTTCTGTTTCCGGGATGGCAAAGGCATGACCCGCCCTATTCTGCCTTACTCTGCCTCTGATTGGCAAATACTTCTTACCTGCGTTGATTTGTTTGGCTCTCCGGTTTAGGGATGAAGAGTGGGATTGGTAGAGTTAGGGTCAAAATAGGGTCAAACTAACAGGATAGGCCAATCTAGGAAGAGTAGGGCGGGCCATGCCGGTGCCATTAAAAAAAAAAATTATTGACTAAAGAATAACATACAACAATTCAGGTACAGAAAAAATAGCACATAAAAGAATAAATAATACAAAAGACATTTGACTAACAAAGAGTGAGAATGTAAAGGGACAATATGATAAAAAGATAAAGAAAAAAAAGGAATAAAAGCAGAGGGGTCGTACAGCTTTTATGAGCAGAAAACAAACAATTTTCACTTGTTTTCTAGGTGCCCAACACTCATACTAGTATACCACAAAAACATATCCCAATACATATGCCAAATGCAGTGTGCCAAAAATACCAGGATGTCCAGCTACATCTGGATGGATTTTGCAATATGCAAGCATTGATGTATTGTAAAACCTGGATACCGGATCCCAAAATGGCACCTGTTCAGTTCAATGAGAATTTCTCGCCTGGTGCATACTCCCAAAAAGCTCAGAGGCGGCCCACTGAATATGTGCAGAAGTGTTTCTCCCATCGGTGAGTTCCCACTCGAGGAAGGTTTTACAAACAAAAAAAGCCCATGGATTGAAAATTCTGAATGGAGTCACTAGAAAAAATGGCTGCAAGGCTGAGCAGCAGTACTGTGTCCAGGTTTTATTATTCATATGCAAGCCAGCATGCTTTTCTGGCTGTTCTGACCCACAATCCTTTGCACAGTATATATGAGCAAGAGGGTCAAGGTTCAAGGCACAGTGTTGTATGACAAAGTAGTATGTCCCATTTGTATGCATACTGCATGCAACAGAATGTACTTTGTAAGGGCAGTTACAATATGTACTAAAAGTAAAAAGAAAAAGTATGCAGTTTGGAATGCATGGGGGCATCTGGGTTTAGTTTTTCATTGCATTTAGTTGTAGTTGGTGTCCATCTTAGTAAACCCTCATGTGTCACTTATATAAGCCACTATATATGTTCCCTCATGTGTCATTGTGACAGGTCAGTTTGTTCAGTTAACATCCTGTGTCCTTCTTTATGGCACTAAACTATGACTTTTTTATGACATACTATACCCACTGCACAAATATTTCATACCCATGTTTTTTTATATATATATATATTTAAAACACCAGACTAGATGAAGAAAAGGTCAACATTTTATTCACAATCAATCATACAAACATTCATAAAAAACAAGAGTGCATTCATAAATTCAAGATTTTTGACAGTTGTGATCAAGTGTTCTGTAGAGCAGATTTAAAAAGGATGATGTGTCTCATAGCACCAGCACAGTGGCATCTCTAAAGGCAGTTTAGAATTTGACTCATCAGGTTCAAATACAAGCATGGCGTTGATTGTATATGGATTCGCTTCCCTTTTCTGTTCCCATGGCCAGCCGCTCACTTGTTTTCAGATACCTTTGTACTCACGGGGACAGTAGCTGGAAAACAGCGGCTCAGCTGGGATCCCCCGCCTGAGATGGGAAAAGACAGTTTAAATGATTAAAATGTTTTATATTAAATCAGTAGCAGTTAACAGGAATGTGTCTGTTATAAGGCCTCGGTTACACTTGTCGTGGACACTTGTCTGGACAGTCCCTGATAGGATCTTGCTCACATTATGATCCGATGTCCCAGACCACATCCCAGAGTGGTTCAGGATCGCATTCTGATCGGACTGCACAGGTGCGTGGACAGAAATCTGGGCACAATCCGGACAATTTATCAAACGTTCGTCTGCATCGTCCCTGTTTAAAGTTTCATTTCCGCAGTCAAGTCGGGTTACTACTGATGACAACCAGACATTTCTTGATTTTGCTGCTTCACAATAAAAGCTTATGAATAACAAAATAACAGGGGACTTTTATTGTGAAGAATATATAAGAAATTAAATGTTTTATCACCGAATTAGCGGAGAATTGTCAACGGCTGGAGTACAGCTGAGACTGGCGGTCTCCGCTGCTCTCTCCACAACAAAGTGCGTCTCTCATTACAAAATAAACAAAATATAAAGAAAAGAAGAAGGCTCTCTTGTGCACCAAGTGCAATTTTGGATCCACCTATCACTGGGAATATCTCGGCGGAAATATATCCGATCACTATCCGACCAGGCAGGTCGCATTAAAGTGTCAAATGTGGACACACACGAGGACACATCTGATCTGATCTGAAGCATCTGATCACAAAAACTGCATTGAAAAGACAAATGTAACTGTAGACTTTGTAGTATTTGGAGACTGGAACTTATGGAATGAGATGGTCTCATTATTAATGGATGCACACAGAAATGTATTTCTGCACACAAATATTTCTTGTTTTAAATAATTGTAATAGAAATCCACAAATACTTCCGTAGTTGTGCGATTCATTTTTTATGACATCTTATACTATGACTTTTTTTATGGCATACTATATTATGACATTTTTTGTGATATACTATATTATGACTTCTTTTGACATTGATGGGTGTCTGCGCAAACGTTTCCAAAGGTCTCAGTTTTAGGGGCTCAGAAACGCTGGAGAAATGTGGACGTGAGGCATAAACGTAGCAAAAGATATGCATTTTAAAACAAAAACATATCCCTTCTTTAGCCCCTCTTTAACAAACGTATTCCGACTAAAATGTGAATGTTTGGATTTGAATACATAAAGAGCACTACTGGGAAGCTACAAAATTATATAAAAACATTTTTTTTAAAAAGAGAAAACGGCCAGCCTTTAAGTTAGAAGCCTGCACTAATATTGAGATGTGAATCGTGTAAACAGGCTTCAGATACTCACTCCACCATGCGACAGCGGTGCACAGACAGTCTGTTGAAGGCATCGCTGATGTCCGTCACATTCTTGGCGCTCCACAGCCGCTCTGCCACAGCGCTGGCACGAGGCCTGGGAGTGACGGAAGACAAGAAAAGAAAAATCAGGCTGCAGTCATGTGATGTGTCATGGTTCAAACTACATGTAATTTTCTGATAAGAGTTTATTAAGGACAGCATACCAGAGTCTGGGTGTCAGGTTGGTGGCGTCCACATACTCTCCCCACAAACAGGCTTCTCCACCAATCACAAGCTTCTTTTGTTCGTCAGTTCCTGTTTTAAAATTGAAGAGTTGATGAGATCAGAGAATCTAAAACTCCACTGGACTAGAGTGATAAACGAATATAATATTTAGTTTAATTGAATTACAATTATACTGCAATTTTATCTCCTCTGATAACAAAATATTAAGATGCTTTCCCTTAGGGCTGTACCGAATATGAAGCTTAATTCATAATATTAACATTGAAATTTTAAATCAACATTAAAATGCTCCACGGCATTTTTTTATTTTGTTTTAAAAAGTCTATTCTTTCTGTTTAAACTCTGTATTTCTGCACAGTTGCAGATACAGAATAGGCTATACTAATATTATTAGTATTATACTATTATTTGAAGACTTAGATTGCAGTGGTGGCTGCGTAGGATTGTTTCTGATGGGTGTGATCCAAACATTTACAATAACTCCAGAGCATTGTAAAGTCCAAAATCAATAAAAATGTATAGAAAAAAAGAGAGATGTCATAATTTGGAAAATTCACAACATATTCTGCTTCAATCCATGTTTGTTGGAGGTGCACACCTGTATTAACAGAGTGGTTTAACAGCACCATATATCACATTTATACAACAAAAATGAGGTTACACTCATTAAAGAAAGTTGATTGAATAAAAAAATTTAAAAAGAAAATCCGGTACAGCCCTATTTTCCCTCTGTTCATTCAACAGGCTTACACGTATTTGCACAGGAGTGACAAACAACTTCATGACATTCCAAATCTGTGTCATGAGTCAAACAATACAGCTCATAAAATCTGAGTCTGACCAACAACACAACAATAAAATAATCATACAAGTGAGGCAAAGTCCCAACACTGAAAAACGCAATGTTGCATAAACAGCAAATTACTAGCCATTAGGTCTGAACAATTCATTTGAATTTTATCGAAATCACAGTATGGCAACTACTGCAATTTTCAAATCGCAAGAGACGTCAAAATACCATTTTCAATTAAGTATCGTGGTTCTACTGAGATGTCCACTGAGGTTTTTTAACCTTGAATTTTAGTTTTTTAATGAGCCTGAAAAGAAGAAAAAAAATCACCTGTTTTCACAGATGAAAAAAAATTTGAAAAATTATATATCATGCAGACACAAACCCTTGAAATCCTGTGGGTCAGCCTTGTACTGGCCCTGCCAGTCCTGTCCGTAGGAGATACGGTTCAGGTACCAGGGAGTGGACAGCAGGGTCTGGTACCCTGATGATGTAACATTTGCCATCTCACTCTGGTATTGCTCCTTGTTTCCTTTCCAAACGTGGATAAGTGTGTCTGGTTTCAGCTACGCAGCACACACACACACACACAAGTATCAGTATCAGCAAGATAAAGAAGAACAACGGGGACAAAGACGAAAATGTCCGAGCCTTCTATTATTTCGAGTCCATTTAAGACATGCATGTGTCTGCTGTGTTTTTACTTCTGCTTATATTCCTTTTTAACTATTTGCAGAACACAATGTCACACAATATAAAATTTTAGTGTCTGGAAATCAAAAAAGGTTCAGTCCACTCTCGTCTTGGTCCAGGTTTATGGAGGACCAAACCGGACTTATTTTCCCCCGGCTGCTGGATTAGAACTAGGGCTGAACAATTATGGGTATTTTATCAATATCACAATATGGACTAGTGCAAATCGCAGGAGGCACAATATTTGTTAAAGGCAAAACACATGTCAAAATACCATTCTGAATTTGTGGTGCTGCAGAGATGTCCCAGCCTACAAATCCTTTTCTACAGACTTAAGGAAAAGTCTTTGTTTGATACAGATCCTCGCAAAAAAAACATGATAGGGTTGGAAGTTAGCACCAGCCACCAGCCAAATGCTGGTAAAATATGCAAGTGGCTGCTAGATTTGCTTCACTCACCAGCCAATGAATAATGATGCAAAAAAGATCATTCCCTCCAATATTGTGAATCATATCGCAATTGCAATGTCGGTCAAAATAATCATAATTAGATATTTTTTTCCAAATCGTTCAGCCATAATTTGAACCCTGAGGAATTAATTTATTGGGTCATTGTATCAAATAGACGAATAAACCAGGATTGGTCCTCCACAGCAGTGAACTACATCAACCAGTGAAAAAAAAAAAGTGAAACCACCAACCACACGGCCCCATCTTCACTTTACGTCTGTCTCTGACTCTCCTTGTCACAACTGTGCACTTTTCAAGCATAAGCCTGTTGAACAAAACCCACAATTCTTTTTTTTGCCCCAATTAACCAGGCCAGGCCCAAATCAGAGTTTTCCTCCACCAGATTAAATTGATTCGACATTTTTATGAAAACTGACCGTTGAAGTTGAGTGGTTCAACCTTGTAGTACTTCTGCCAGTCCTGTGCGTAGCTAATGTAATCTAGGTACCATGGGGCGGAGAGGATGGTGGTGTACCCTGCTGCCGTGACATTGCCCATCTCCTCATTAGCCCCGCCGCCGATCCACACATGCACTACGGTGTCTGGCTTTAACTGGAATAGTTACAGACCAAGCTACTGTACTTAGGTTGCATACTGCATGAGGTGTTGGTTAAATTAATAGTTTGACATCTTGAGAAAATGTGTTTATTCGCTTTCGAGTTAGATGACAAGATTGATACCACTTTTATGTCTGTATGCTAAATATGAAGCTACCATCAGAAGCAAATTAGCTTAGCTTAGCTTAGCTTAGCTTAGCACAAAGACTGGAAACAGGGGGAAACAGCTAGCCTGGCTCTGCCCAAAGTACAGCTTTTGAAAAAAGATCTAATTATTATATTATTATTTTGACTGATATTGAAATTGCGATATGATTTTCATTGAAAAATATATTAAAATCATCATGTGTGATTTTTTTTTGTATTTTTCTGTAGAACACGATTTGTAGGCTTGGACAGGATATTTAATTTAAAAATAGTATTTTTACACATATTTCACCTTTAATAAATATTGCGCCTCCTGCGATTTAAAAATTGCAGTAAGCCATATTGTGATTTCGATAAAACTTCAGATTAATTGTTCAGCCCTAGTCCAAAGGTAACAAAATCCACTCACCAGCACCTCTAAAGCTCACTAATTAACACATTACATCTCGTTTGTGTAATCCATACAAAAACTGAAGGGCAGAAACGTCACCTTTAGAGATGCTGGATGGTGGATTTTGTTACCGGTTTCCAGTCTTTGTGCTAAGCTAACGGGCTGCTGGCGACATATTTAGAGTTTAGACATGAGAGTGGTATCAATTTTTTCACCTAACTTTCCACGAGAAAGCAAAAAAACGTATTTCCCAAAATGTCAAACTATTCATTTAATAACAGAATGAAAAAAAACAAACACAAATGACTTATAAATTGTGATAAAGCATCTAACTTTCCACAAGAAAGCAAAAAAGCTTATTTCCCAAAACGCCAAATTATTAATTTAATAACAGAATGAACAAAAAAACACAAATTACTTATAAACAGTGATAAAGGAATTATCAATCAAACCAAAATCTTGGCCTAGTTAATATATAAAGGTCCCACATTATTAACTCTAACATGGAAGTAAGTCTTTAGTTACCTTAACACCATTGTCAAAGACCTCCTGCCAGATCATGTAGCCCTTCTTTGTAGTGGTGACGATATCCAAGAGTCTATCAGATTAAAAAAAGGCACAAATTAACACAATTATTTGTCATTTGACTAATGGACAGAACTCAAGGAATGTGAGGTTTCTCTGACAACCAAGCAAAAATACTAGTAACACACTTTTGGATATAGAATGATTCCAGTTTGCTGTAGTCATGTCCGAAGCCTTGTTTCTCCATGAATTTCTGAATGTCTGGGTTGGACTTCCTGCAGGGGGAGAAAAAAAACAAAACAGCAGCCAAATATTAACTGCTGTCTAACGTTTGATGCTGAGGAGAAGTTTCTGGACATCGAGTACACAGACTCACCAGCAGGTGAAGTCCACCTCATCTCCTCCCAGGTGAACGTAGGCGTCAGGGAACACGGTGCTGATCTCCGTGAAGAACTGGCTCATGAAGTCATACGTGGTGTTCAGGATGGGGTTCACTGGTCCGAAGGAGCCGGAGGGTTTGGAGCCAGAGTAACAGGGTGTCAGCAGATCTGTCTGGCCTGAGAGGGAAAAAAGAAAATGTGAATTAGACGTGTTTCCATCAACTGGTTTGGAGTTAATAAACTAGGCTACAGCTTAGTTTCCTCAGAAGTTGGCTGCACTTTGTGCATGGCTGAAATCCGCCGGTAAACGGAGGAGAAGAATAAGAGGTTGCGCACCGGAAACAAAGCAAGTCGCCATAGTCATCTAACCCATGTACGATAAACAAAAAATGGAGAGAGGTCTGAAGAAAATCAGTTCAATTGGGCAAGTGTTAATTGTTCTTTCATGTCAGCTAGTATTGGCCACAAAACAAATGAATATATTAATATATTAATATATTAATATATCCGGTGAGACAGCAGAAACAGCTGATGTGAGTTAAATGGTCGCTACGTCAGAACTTATTCAGCAAAGGTGTTTCTATATCCCATTTAGTGCATCGACTCTTTTTCAACAAAAGCAAAAACAACTTTTTTGTGCAATTGAGGAAATTTTATCGAATTTTTCCGTTTCCATACAGCTTTTCTAACGTGATACTTCAAAGTGTGCACAAAACTAGGGTTGTGCTCAAAAAATCGATACAGCAATATACTGTGACGTACTCGCAATTGCTGTAAATATTTGGATTTATTAATAACTCTGGGATTAGAAACAGAATATTTTATTTTACTTTTAAGATCTCTGTGGGACTGAATTTTAAGTATTTAAAGCTGTGCA
Organism: Heterobranchus longifilis; assembly: GCA_028570985.1. NCBI lineage: Eukaryota > Metazoa > Chordata > Actinopteri > Siluriformes > Clariidae > Heterobranchus > Heterobranchus longifilis. The sequence continues at coordinate 9,523 of JAOVVB010246002.1, read as the reverse complement.
ATTGCTGTTACACAGAATATTAAAGAACTGTTGTAGTAAATTCTGTGTAGGACATGGTCATTCAGAATTAACGTGGCCTCTGTATGATGAGGTTGCAGGTAATACCCAGGCCTAATGGAAACGCAGCTATTGTATTCAGATATCCTTGCTGAATGAAGAAAGAAGTCTAATTTCTCTAAATAGAAAACATTTTTAGAAAATGGTGGTGACTGAGAATATTTCTCTCCACCAACATTTGCAAAACTCACCTTTGCCCCATGACTGTGTGTGTCCTGGAGTGTCGAACTCCGGGATAACACGAATGCCTCGCAGACGGCCAAACTCAATCACCATCTTCACGTCAGCCGGTGTGTACACGTGTGTGTAAGGGTGGTAAGCTCCCTGTGAACAGTTCAATGAATTGTGAAAAATACAATGGTTTTTTTTTTTAGATTAGATAATTTTTCAACATATATACCCTCCCCACATCAACCAGACAACGACCCACAATCTTGACAACAATGCAAAACCAGACAGGAAGAAATTTTTAAAAAATACAATAAATAAATAAATAGAATAACAAAAAAAACATACCAACAAACACAAAAAAGAAAACCATAACATACCACAACAACACTCACTTACTTCACACAAACATATAAGCTCAACATTAACTTTGTATTTTGTCACTTTAAATTACATCTGCTATATATAGATAAACATACTCCTCATCATATATAACTCAAATATCACTTCTCTCTTTCGAGTACACCCATCTTTTATCCTTCACCAGCTTAAGAAATAATAATTTTTAAATACTTCTCTTAATACTTCTCCCCATTCAATTTCAAATTTAGTTAATTTGTTCTTTTCTGTTTTTCATGTTGTCTTTTCCATGTTCAAATAATAACACATTTCTTTTTTCCAGTGCAATAGTGTAAAAATACAATGTCTTGATATAACTTGTTTTTTCCTGAGATTTAACACCAATAACCATCTAGCATCTTTGAGCACTGGGAAAAGCGCTACATAAATTGAATGTATTATTATTATTATTTTAATTATTATTATCTATCTTACTGACCTTCTGGCTCAGCTGTGGGAACGTCCGGCTCAGGTAAGGGAAGGATTGATCATCCACGATGTGCCAGTGGAAAACATTGAATTTGTTCATCGCCATCGTTTCCTGTATGAAAAGAGATTTTTTTTTTTTAATTTTAACAGTGAATAAAATTTTTAAAAATGAGAGAACTAAATAAGGTCTCATTGATGTACCAGATTAGCCAGGATGACTTTAATGGGCAGGAAATGTCGAGAGCTGTCCAGCAGGATGCCTCTATGTGCAAATCTGGGGAAGTCACTGATCGCTGTTGAATTGATGCTTTTCTGAAAAGAATCACATAATGTGGAAAAGTTGACCCTTCACCCTCAGTATGAATAAAAAATATTTAAAACAAGCATATTATCCTTCACTTACAGCTCCATATTCATCTTCATACACCAACTGGCTGAAAGTTTCCAGACCTAAAAGTGATGCAAAACAAACACGTTGTACATAACCATGTCAACTTTTATGTGATACCATAAAATAAACTTACAGTAACAAACACACTGTAAATTGTTTTATGTTGCAGGGAGTGACGCCAAGTTTGCCATACAAAGTGTAACACCACGTCAGACTCAGCATCTTATCAATAACAGCTTTTGATTGCACATATTACATATTAAAAAAGAAATACAAGGGCAGCACTCCAATTTGACTTTTTAATATTTGCCATGCAGACGTTTCTTCAGCGTGTCGTCTGGCAATTTAACAATCAATATACACAGGAGGTTAATTAGTCTCATGATGTGGGAAAACCAATAAAACAACACAAATTGTATTAACTTTGTAAGAAACAAGCCAATGAAATCTCCTCATTTATCACATTGAGAATGAGAGTATCAAAGAAGTGAATGCAACACTCCTCCCTGTGGTATCTTTATTATCTCAGTGCTCAGGTAGTGTAGTAATCAGTGGTGGAGGAAGTATTCAGATCCTTTACTTAAGTAAAAGTACTAATACCACACTGGACAAATACTCCATTACAAGTAAAAGTCCTGCATTGAAAATGTTACTTAAGTAAAAGTATGTAAATACAATCAGGGAAATGTACTTAAAGTATTAAAATCAAAAGTACTCAATGCAGAAAAAAAATGTTGTACTTAAGTGCAGTACTTAAGTAAATATACTTTGTTACATTCCGTAATAATTAAGCCCACCTATGTATATTGATTGTGAAATTGCCAGAATACACGCTGAAGAAAGGTGTCTTGCCTGAAACGTCTGTGTGGCAATATTAAAAAGTCAAATTGGAGTGCTGTCCTAGTCTTTCTTTTTTATATTATCCACCTTACAGATCCAGCACCCAGTCTTTAAGATATTTTATGAAATAATACATATACAAACATGCAGAGATATACTTTACAGAAACATTTGCCATCTCTGTGATCGAGTGTTTGTAAAGGTCCAGACAGAGTAGAGCTGATTGTAATTATTTGATTGACAGAAAATAAATCAACAACAGCCTGATATTTGATTAATTATTTAAAAGAATGGTTTTGACTTTTTTGGAAATACTCTTATACTATCGATATCACTCATGTCTGTCTGTTACATATGAAGCTACAGAGAGGAGACATTATCTTAGTTTAGCATAAAAACAACAGATTAAACAAACAAGATATAACGTGTTAATTATTGAGCTTTAGAGGTGCTGGTAGGTGGATTTTATTACTTTTGGATAGAGCCAGGCTGGCTGTTTCCTCTTGTTTCCAGTCTTTATGCTGAACTAAACTAACCGTCTCTGGCTGTGGTATTAGAGTGGTATTGTTTGCTTTGAAAAGTTGCAATAATGGGCAAAAAAAACCTACCACGCAGGGCTCCCCAGACCTTCTGTGCTTTCAGGACAGCATACGGCTGATCCACTGACAGCTCATCTGTGGACACAGACAGTTGTGCGTTACATGTGTCAGTGTTGTCAAAGCTTGGCAGGTGGTTATTATGGTAGTAAAGTCAGGGTCTTAAACATTTGACCATGTTAATGCTAGCATCTACCATCCAGGACATCTCTAACTCCACTGCTAAGTCATGAGTATACGCCCTTTCTCTGGTTGTAAAATGTAGCAAGCAAGCAAAGTTTAGACACAGAGAAACTCCTATCCGAAAGATAAGATAACCGGTCTAGGGCACTCCCAGAGACACCCACCCACTCTCTAAGCCTGTCGATCAGAAGGCGGTGATCCACAGTATCAAAGGCTGCGCTGAGATCTAACAGCACCAAAACAGAGCATTCACCTGCATCAGAGGACATCAAAATATCATTTGACACTCTGAGGAGAGCTGTTTCTGTAGAATGCTTCTGATGGAAACCAGACTGGAACTTGTCCAGTATATTGTTCTTATTTAAAGCGGCCGTTAGCTGGTTGGCGACGACTTTTTCTAAGATTTTTGAGATGAAAGACAGCTTGGAAATGGGCCTATAGTTTTTCAGTATGGACGGATCTAGGTTTGTTTTCTTTAGGAGAGGCTGAACAACTGCCTGTTTAAAAAAGGAAGGGACGCAACCTGAATCCAGTGAGCTGTTGATAATAGAGACGAGCCAAGGACCTACAGACCTAAGAACCTCTTTCAGCATAGATGTTGGTAAAATGTCTAAAGGGCTGGAGGAAGATTTCATAGTGCTCACAAGATCAGTTAGGTACGCAGCCTGCACTGAGCCATACAGACTACATATGAAATATCGTTTCGGCTGTGCAGTAAAACATATTGTCAGAGTACTTATCGAGCGCCGTTACCCTTAAGAACAGAGCCGATTCACTACACAAATGTTTTGTCGCTGTGTGCCCGTGGTTGACAATGAATAAATCCAAGAAATACAGTGCTACCTGCCTACCGCAGATCTGCGACCCCGGCAATGTGGCGGTCCCCGGGGCAATCCGCACCACAATGCTATGCGCCGTGACGTAGTTGCCCCAGCACTATATAATGGAACTAAATGGCTCGGCTTCTGGTGCTTAAAGTGCCAGAAAATACAGTTGAAAAACTCAACACCAATGTGTCTTTCTAGAAATCATGACCAGGTTATTCAAGATAATCTACAGACCTTGTTGTGAGCAGTTTCATGTAGGAACTATTTCTTTCTACAAGGTATGTGAATTATCTTGAGTGACCAGGTCATGATTTCAAGAGACATTGCTGTTGAGTTTTTCAAATGTATTTTATGGCGCTTTGAGTACCACAAGCCGAGTGCCATCTAGTTTCATTATATTGGAGAGAAGGCAGACATCTCTCCAACACTCGTCAACTCACACCAAAACAATCTACACTGATAAATAGCACTACAGGTAAGAGGAAAAATTTGTATTTTTGATTTCAGCCAACATCAATTAGGCTATGTTTTCTTTTTTATCCAGAACAAAAAATCACAGGTGTCGGGCTGCGGTATCTCAAGGATGATGATCTGGAGAAGATTGGCATACAGTAAGTGTGTCCTCGTGTTAAAACTGGGATTTTTGAAAATTACCTACAGCACTGTGGATAGGTAGAAATGTGACCAAAGCCACTCACACAAGTGTCAAAGAAGGGCAAGACCACATGACAATCTTAACTGGGTTGTTTGATGTTTCACCCCTCACTTTTCTGTCTTTTCGCACTCTTTTTGATGCTGTGGTGTCTACAGGTACCTTGGTGACCGCCTGCAGATCCTACACAGCCTCAGGAAGCTGTGGCAGATAGAAGCAGAGCCAAATAAGGTAACAGCTATATCACAAATGCTACACTTTCAAGGTTAACGGGATGAAGAAAGACATAATAGAATAAAGAAGTGGAACTTGTAGGATAAACGCCAAGGAAAGGAAGTGTGAAAAGATACCAGGGTTAGTGCACAAAACACAGAAGATTGTTCTTGTTTTCCTACGCCTAAAAAAAGACAAATACAGGTTACAAGCTGGGGGGAAAGATTAAAGGGGAAGACTGTGGTGTGAAATGAAGACAGACAGTTTGTAGATCCCCTTTGTTATGGAGCTTTCAGGGACGCCTTAGCAAGGGGGGAGGCTTCCTGCTGAAGTGTTTCTGATTTAATGACATTTTTACCTGCCTCAGATCTGCTTATCATCTCTTTTAAATCACTGTTCAAATTACACTTTCATCATGTAACTTACCCTTATTTTAGCTAAAGGGACAGTTCAAGAATTTTTGAAGTTGGGGTGTATGAGGTACTTATCCATAGGGGAAGCAGGCAGGAGACCCAACACGGAAGCTAAGCAATGTGGAAACTAAACGATCAAGGCAGCGGTAGACCAGCAACTCTTGTGTTCTACGAGGTAAAATTATTGTTTTTGTCAAAGGAGTCTGGTGGCTTTTAAGAGAGTGATATAACAGCTTCAGTTCCCTGTTGTAAAGGGCTATTTGACAGCAAGATAAAGAGGTGAAAATATTCTAAATATAACATACATATAAACTGATGTGTATGTGAGATTTTTTTCAGTGGGCCTTTTATGTCATGTCTAATTCTGCTTTTTGTTTTTATGCTGTAAAGTAACTTTGTTTGTAAAGTTTATTATTATAAGTCTGTATGTTTCTATCCTGGTGTCTTAGTTTAAAAAATGTCGTCAAACCACCCTGCCATCGAAAGATTAAAAACACAGACTGGCTGTATGTTTTTTTTTCTTCTGAATGTTTTTTTTATTATGTCTCTTAGCTGTTTGTTGTCCTGTCTTCTGCCAGGTGTTTAATGATCCCATCCACGGGCATGTAGAGCTGCACCCTCTTCTCATCAAAATCATCGACACACCTCAGTTCCAGAGACTACGAAACCTCAAGCAGCTTGGAGGGACCTACTTTGTTTTTCCTGGAGCGTCCCACAACCGCTTTGAACACTGCATTGGGTATGTCCTCAGTTAGACATCGTCTTCATTGATTAGGGTTTATAATGAGGCATCTTATATTATACACATATATAAAACTGTAAAGCCATGGTCAAATTTTGTGGGTTAGGGTACAATAGAACTTATATCATAATATTATAAGCTCATATAGACCAACATTAGTTGGTGAGATGCTGTGAATTCTCCGGACAATGACCAGATTTATTCACACGTGGGCTCAAATGGACATTACACAGACATTGTGCGAGGGAGCTGGCAGGGTAAAGTCTGTGTAATGTACATTTGAGCCGAATGATTCGGACATCTGCATTCTCACATACAGCTCCTGCGGGTAATGTCTAGATAAGTTCAGGGTTGCAGTGCATGTCGGCTTGAGTAAGATTTATCTGACTGTGTCGTAATTTTTTTGTCATGTTTTGTTCAACTTTCTTTGTATATATCTGAGTTGTTCTGTTGTGTGCAGGGTGGGTCACTTAGCAGGGAAACTTGTACAAGCTCTGAATGAGAGGCAGCCGGAACTCCTCATCTCTCGCAGAGACATCCTTTGTGTGCAGATCGCTGGGCTCTGCCATGATCTGGGTGAGTGGTACGCAGGTCCTCAAATGTTTCAGGGTTTAACCTCTTAGTCACTGGGTGTGGGCATGAGTGAGAAGTAAAACTATGTTTATTATCTTTCCAGGACATGGGCCATTTTCCCATATGTTTGATGGGAATTTCATCCCCAAAGCACGTCCGGGAATTACCTGGAAGGTAAGTCACAATGCGATTTTATATTTCTCTTTTCCATTGCCATATGCAGTTAGTGTCAAACAAAACAGTGAGAGAAAATAAGAATATTTTGATGGATTAGTTCTTTTTCTTCCTTTTGAGGTATTAGTTGCAAATGCAGGTTATCCAAATCCACTTTTTCTCAGTTGGGAAATGCAGACAATCTGGGAAAGTCTCTTCTAGTCTTCTGACTGCTGAATTCCATCTGACCGACAAAATACATGTTCTGTTTTGCTGAGGTTTCAAACGGGCGTTATGATTCATCAGAAACTTATTTGGCAATCAAGGGGATGCCAATAAATACCCTTTGATTCACAACGACAACATACTAGCCCAGACATGCATATCAACTGAACTGAATTACTGCAAAGAATACGTGTTTAAAAAGGGTGTCTCCATTCTGTTTGTTTGGCCACACATCTCAAAACAGACTATCCCAGTGCTCTTAAAAGAAGTTAGCAAGATATTTTCAAAAAGACAAAGATACTGTAAACAAATGGGAACAACCGGAAAAGTCAGCCAGACAGATAATAACTACTGTCTGGAAAAAGGCCTGGCTATTTTTGAAAAGTAACTGGAAAAGGCCTTGAGGTCTCTCGATTACCCAGCTTGGAGATTGTTAAAGCTTGAGTGCTTTTATCTGCTATATAATGTAGTCCACTGCAACCTAAAGACTTTCTTTGCATCTAAATCATCTGGAAGTTCAATAGATTTTAAATATAGAATATGTAATTTTCTGCCGCTATGTAGTCAATCAAAACAGTAACAAAAGGGTCAGGATGTTGAGGTTTTAACCTGGAGCCCAACTATCTGCAGAGGTCTCCTCCTCTCCTAAACAAACAGGCCTGGTGATTTAAACCGATAAAAACACTGGGGTAACGCTTTATTTGAAAGGGGTGTACATAACACTGTCATGACACCGTCATTACCATGACATGACACCTGACGTGAACATGAGTGAGTCTTCATGAATGTTTGTGAATGTTGTCATTAAGTGTCATTCGGTCAATTATGTCATTATTAATGCAAGGTTGACATTAGACTACATAACCTGTCAATGTCTTTGTCATGACAACTTGACATTAACCAAGGCAACATGAATATGTCAAGTTGTCATGACAAAGACATCCCAAACAATGTCATCCTTGCATTAAAGCACTGAATAAAGCACTTTCACGTTAAAAATCTGTGTTTCTTCGGTGGACAAAGGATGTTCCGGAGGGGCTGCGAGCCAAGCTGCCGCTAACGTTTGCTCAGTTTGTTTCTCTGACTTAAGATCCAGACGTCGGATGACTAAAATCCTTTCAGCCACTTAAAATATATAGTTAAAAATTACCAAGATCTAAAAAGTGTATTGTAAAAATGTGTCTTAAAACTGGATTTTAAAAGTCCATTTATGACAGACGACCACAACGCTGACACTTGCCCAAAGGGAATAGGACGCCATTGACAGACGACCAAATGTAGAGGACCTTTACCTTGATTGAATAAAATTACAGATTTCTCTGGGTTTGAAGATTGTTGGAAACAGTTGGGATAATGTTTTGACACAACTCAGCACAATGTATAACATAGGTCTAGTCTATATAACTATAAGGACACCGTTTTCCCTCCTTTTCCATTCTTCCTTTAAATTGGTTAATTGATTCCTAGTTATAAAGTTATTTCCTGTTTTACCAGGTGGTGTGAAGTTCGAGCAATAAACAGCATCTTGTTTTACAGAGGCGTTTTATAGGCAATAGGCAGGTATAATGTTATTTGACAGTTGAGGGCTACAATAGTGATTTCATTGTTCACTGATAAGAACGACAAGGCACGCGGCCATTATGTAAGTTACGACCACAGACCTGCCGTCTGACAAACGCGCGATAAGACAAGTACTCACATTTGTATCCTGTCATGTTTTAGCTGAGATAAGCTCTTTCTATTTGAGTCATGAGTCATCGTGCTTTCATTTTGAAACTGTGACCAGCCATGCACATATCCATATTAATGTGTAGGATATACTGTTCTTTCGCCACGTCTGCTGTTGTTATTTAGAAGCCGGCAAGCAGCAGCCTGATCCATGCCTGTAGTGGTCAATGAATTGGCTGTAAAATGGTGGATTTCCTATAAATCCTTCACAATAAAAGTGCCTCGTTATTTTGTTAATTAAAAGCTTTTATTACGAAGCAGCAGAATCAGGAAATCCTGAGGTTTCTTCAGCAGTTTGCTTATATGACTCCACTCGCTGGTGGTAACAGTCTCACTGGCGGGGGCCAGGCAGACGTCTGTCTTCATATAAATTTCATGACGTAGTTGAATTTCATTAAGTAGAGACACCCCAAACGGTCGACTCTACCTCTGCATTCGCCTTGGAAGCTGAGATGTTTTTCATCACAGTCATATAATTGTATTTACAGCTCAAAAAAACATGATAAGTGTGCACCACCTTTTTAATATGAGTGTGTTTACGTTGCAGCATGAGAAAGCCTCTCTCGACATGTTTGACTACCTGGTGAATGACAATGGCCTGAAGCCGGTGATGGAGCAGCATGGCCTGGTGCTGCCCGACGACCTGGACTTTATTAAGGAACAGATCGTTGGACCACCGGACACGAAAGCAGCCCAAGGCCAGAAGGTAGCTTCCAGTTCTGCCTGTGTGAAATAAGTCCGTAGCATCATTGCTACGACAGTCAATGTCTGATGTGTGTAAAAAGTGACTGTTAGAGCCATTACCCCACATACAAAGGCTGAAGGCCTTGGTGCAGCGGCCGCAGGTTTTTCACCCTGACCTGTGGCCCTTTGCTCTCTCTCTCTCTCTCTCTCTCTCTCTCTCTCTCTCTCTCTCTCTCTCTCTCCCTCTCTC
>JAOVVB010245995.1:0-21111 GCA_028570985.1 Heterobranchus longifilis | reverse complement strand
TAATATTCTGTCTCTAATCCCAGAATTATTAATAAATGCAAATATTTGCAGCATTTGCTGCTATATCAATATGTGTATCGGCAAGGAGTATGTCACGATATATTGCCATATTGATGTTTTGAGCACTGCTCTAGTGGGAGGTGGTGCTGGTGGTGCTGGATGGGCCAAATACACAGGACGTTCACCCAGGAGACCGGGGTTCGTGTCCCAATTAAAAATAAAATAAATTTTTTGATCGTGTGACCGTAACAACCAGAAGTACGTGACGTCCGCATCATGGGACGTGGATGTGATTTAATGTCTCAAATATCATGATTTTAACCCAAAACACCACCATCACTTTTTTCTAACCCTCCCAAGTTGTTTTTTGTTGCCTAAACTTACCGCCACCGCAAAAGTAACATTTAGGTATGAGGGCAAAAACCCCTCATATGGGTGGTATTTACTTCCACAGCTAGGGGTGCTAATTTAGGAAGCGCTCATACGGGTCGTATTAGAAGGTCGGAACATACGTAACATATGGTCGTGAGGTTTAGAGGACTTACAGGATTTACAGGTAGTCTCGGCTATAGTTGTTATGAGTTCCTTGTTAATTGGGTTGAGCTTCAGAGCTTCTTTAGAGCTCTGAAAAGCTCTAAAGAAATGCATAGCACAAAAGCAAATAATTAAAAGGAGACAAAGACTCAGTGGAGAGGAAATATGAAATCAAAACGTCAGACAGGAGAAAGGTGCTTTAAAAATGAATACTGAAGCGTGAATTCACAGTATTGTTCTTAAATCCAGCAGCCTGCCACTGTGTATAAAGGAATTTTCCAGAGGGTACACAAACAGTCCTGGTCCTGGAATATAAATATATTTTCAGATCTAATATTCCACCCCACAGAGGTTATTTGAATACATTTGTGTACAGCGCTCGAGATGACACACTTGCTTAGCAGCGGGGGCAGTAAAAGGGGGCCGGCCTTTGGGATGGAATCTGCAGACTCACCGGCCCAAGTGTTGCTAAATTGAAAACCTGCTCTCGAACATATCCAGACTGACTGGGTCCGTTACTCTGTCAGCTTTTAACCAGGCAAAGGAAATTACAGCCGTGACCTCGTGGCGCTTGCCAGAGAGAGACACTGAGAAGTAATTTTGCTTACACGGAGAAGAAGGCAGTAGAGGGAGGACGCGGCGGAGACGAGGGGTACGGATTTGTATAAGCACCGCGGTTCCTCCAGTTTAGAGCTGGGAGCAGCCATTAAATTAACATTCAACACATAGAGGAGTTCAGCTGGGGCATGAAAGGGCTCCGAGAGCGAGAGAGTGCCTGCTAAAGCAGACGGGAGCCCTATCACAAATGCTGCATGGCCAGCTTTTTTCTTTTTTTTTTTTTTTTTATGGGGCCAAAGCTAGTTTTCAGATTAGTGGCGATGCATGGTGGAGGAAACTGCAGCAGAGTTACTGTACACTGCAAATCTCCATCGTAAAAAAAAAAGAAAAAAAAAAAGAAGAAAAACAGCAAGCACAATCTACTGAATATGATACTATATGTTTATATATTTTTATCTAATTAAAGTGAACGGGCCAGTGGGCAGAATGGATGGAAAGTTATGTCGCTTTTAAAGTAAGCTATTACATCTTGACACCAGCTACCGCCTTCCTGAAGTTAATAAATGAGTGCAATTCACTTCCTGGAGCGATGTTGCGGTTTATTCCCCCATTAGGAGGCAGTGGTCCACCCATTCCAATCATTCTTTAATTAGAACTGTTGTTATTTAGGCTGTCACAGGAGGTAATACCTCATGACAGCATCAGCGTCAACTTGGCATCCTGCAATCTCATATTCATTGACAGGGGCTTTGGTGCCGCTTGTTGTCGCTTCATCTTCCCCGCCGGACCCAGCGGCGCGCCACACGCTTCCAGCTGATGTCTGCGCCGTTACACGGAGATCTCCGGCTCGCCTCGCCAACGTTGACTTCATGTCGTCTGTTTAGGCGCGGGAAAACATGCTAAGTGTTTTTTTTATTATTGAAGGCTCGTGATTACTTCGCCAGATTGCCTTAACGTGCCATTGAGTCACAAAATGTTTAGACAGAAGCGGGAGAGGCTATAAAGTGAAACAGGACGGCTCAGCAGGGATTTATTCAGCCGTGCAGCGACACCCATCCATTAGTCGAGATTTGGCCCTTAACCCTTTAATGTCCTTGCTTAGAAAAAAATCAATGGAAGAAAAGAAATCTTTGCATTTTTTATTTCCTCGGGGCAATAGCAGTTGAGACGTCACTTCATGGTATTTGTGAAACAGAAACATCTAAAATGCAAACCATATACTTTTATAATACAGGATGTTAGTACAGTGGTTCCCAACCTGGGGGTCCTGACCCCCAATATGGGTCACCAAAGCTTCACAGGGGGTCGTGAAGCCTTCCTGATTTTAAGGGGTGAAAGACAACTTTTAAAAAAAATATATACAGTTGGCCTATATCTCAGCTTTTCATTCATTTCTGTGAAGAAAACTAAATGAAATTGCTTGTTTGGATTATTATTCAAGTTATAAACTTAAAATAAACTCACAGGATAAGGGCACTATTAACCTATGTATGATTGTTGAAAAAGAAAAAAACATAATACAGATAATTGTATTAAAAGTTCCTAAAAATATCTCTGATGCAATATTCACAGGAAATAATCTGCTCAAAATTAATAGCATTACATTTATCATATTAACAGCAATGAGTGGTCAGATATTAGTGTACCACAAAAGGACAAACAGTTTGGTAGAGCATGTTTTTAGAAAGTTATTTGACCCTTATTTGTTTTCTTGTATAAAGTTACATAAATCTGTAAGACATCTATTTTTCTTACATAACGTACCTAAACTAAATGGTAGAGATGTGTAGCAAACATTTGAGCAAAAACTGAGAAAGTAAAAAAAATGTAAACAAAACAAAATGACAAATATGCTAAAATAAAACAAAAAAAACACTGATATAATAATATGTTACAGTAGAGTCTGGCCTCAGATGTTTCTCATGGTGGCCCAGCAGGCCCAAGACAGTTAACTTCATAATGGGCTTAGTTTCATCTTAATAAACACATCCCACGTGTTAGCAATTTGTGTTTAATGAAGTGCCGCCCTCTGTGGAGTGATATAGAACAACAATCACAGACCATCACAATCCCCCTGCCCCCCATCGCCTCCGGCACCCTATCTCCGTTTTGACACATTGCGTCTGAGAGGTGGTGCGGAAACACACCATCGGTGTGAATCTCGGTGCAGACCTCACTGGAGGGCACTGTGGAAAAGCTGGATGACATCAGGAACTCCCAGAGGAGACAGCTCTGGAAACACTGAACTTTAACAACATTACCAACTTGGGGAGGGGTGGGAGAAGTAGACGAAACAGCATGCGTCGCTCGGAGTTGGCAGCATGAAATACAGATTTATGAACTCCATTAAACCACATTTCGTTCTCTTTATTGGGGCCTGCAGCATTTACCCAAAGTGGAAAAAGGGGGTAGAAAAAATATCTGGATAAATTACTAACAGCCTGGGCATTTACTTCCACATAAGGTAGCTGTGCATGAATAGAGAGATAAAAGCAACGAGACACCTTGACTGTTTCACTCTGCCGGTCGACTGGCTGCGCTCGTGCACGCCGAGATAGAAAAGCAGTCGCTGTGGTCTTTGGAACAGGTGGCCATCTCAGACTGGCATTGGTGGTGTGGAGCTGGCGTGGGTTAGTAGCCAGACTCTCAATCTGTCCACTTGAAAACGCCCAGCATTGCTGGAAAGTATTACGGCCCCTGTGGAGGAGATAGCAATTACAATTTCTGATGGGAGAGAGGGGGAGCGCCAGGAGCCACATCCATTCTTGGAATGCGATCAGACTTATGACTGGAACATTTTTACAAAGCACCACTACACAAAAATGTCCTCTTAATGCCATCGGTGTGATACCTTATAGTTTCCATACACTTCCCTTTTTACCGTCACATTACCAGGGTTGACTGCATTTAAAGACATCATTAAGCTTGAATTGTCCTTCCCTATGCCAGTGTTTGATGAACCACGCCGGGCCTCAGCAGGTACATGGCAGCGATCTGGCCGAGAAAAAAAAACCTGCTTCCATTTAAATCCTGCAACGCTGCATTCTGTGACAGATTGGATTTGGAGCGGGCAAAGCCCAGCTCCAGCTGGAGACTGCTCACCCTTTGGCCTCTCACCTGAGCTCTTCCTGCTCCGGTATGTGTGACTAACATGTTCTATGGGAGACTGGTAACACTAGAGCCCACATGTTTTGGCTATTGAGTACAGCTGGCGCTTGAGATTTTCACACATTTTCGGATGGTCTGGACGCTGAATTGCTGTGTCACTCTGCATGTAGGTCACATTTACTCAAAAAAAAAAAAAAAAAGGGCCACAAGCAGCGGCGAGGAAGTAATCGATTTTCAGGCCACAGCTTCAGCTGATCGCTTGCTTTTTTGCTCAATAGAAATGTTGCCAGATCTCAGTAACCGCCCCCTGTTGGGAGCATGCATATAAATCTGTAGGCTCTGCCTGAGGAATGAATAAGTAATAATCACATGCAAAGCACTTATTCACTGTGTCCCCCCCGCCCCGAATCCCACGAGGCCTCTGGCTGGCTGTGCGTCTGCAGCAAACAGAAGAACCTGCCGGGTAGAAGTTGCACTCATGCCAATGATGCTTTCTTGATGGATTGCCAGGGAAATTTGATTCTCCGTGGGCTATCAGCTGACATAAACGTAATGCCGCGACGAGGCCAGAGCTGACGGAGGAGGACTGTGTGCAGGCCTGCGACTGTACCCTCTGTTTGTGTGCAGCAGAGAAAAAACAACAATAGCTCATACATCTGGTGCAGCTCAATGAACTCCGGGGAGTCGATGTGACGAGACTGAAGATTGCCGCCACCTCACAGGGAGCTGCAGCCACAGAACGCCAAGGTCAAGTCCATCAGCTCAAATGTGCCACAGTGGTGGACTGACAGCGCAGAGAGAGAGCTGCTGCATGGATGGGTGCATTACACTTATTGAAAATCAATAGCAATCTTTCAGTGGCAGCTACAAGACATATTTGAACAACAACCTTTACTCAATATAGTTTGGTCAGATTTTATGCAGGTTTTCCACTGGTGCAAAATCGAAGGAGGTCAAAAGGGGTTTATACTATACAGGTATTCTATATAAGGTTCTTGTGTTTCTTGATTTTGGTGACCTTGATGACAAGAGCTCTTGTTTCGCTTTTACTGTTAGACAATGCTACTTTCTAAGGAATTCCAGGGCTGTTTTTATGTTTCTGCGCCCACTAGCACCTTCGAGCACCTTTGCCTCTTGATGTCCAACGTGTCCTTTTTTGTAAAGACCTGCCCCTGGTCCTTATAAGGAAGAAGATTTAAAGAGCCACTTCTGTGAAAATCAAGTTTTTAACCATGTTAACATACCTATATGGTATGTTTTTTATATACAACAAGACATATCATCAAACATTGAATCAAAAGTTGGTGACAAACAGTCAGTGAATTAACCTTGTTATTGTTGAATTTGTATCTTCCATAACAGAAGCTTGTTTGGTATTTTTAGACTCATCATAAACTAAGATTATTGCCAAATGTGAAATTAAATGTCATTACAGGATGCTATATTTAATTCAAAATAGGATTAGTCTGTCAGTAAGACTTTAATTTTCTCATCTTAAGTCTGTTAATTACTGTTGTTATTTTCTAAACTATTCCATCTGCAGTACTGTGTCATAATGTCACATCGCTTACAGAGAAAGCAACTTAAAGAGGCACTCTCGTGAAAATCAAGTTTTTAATCATGTTAACATGTCTATATGGTGTTTTTTATTTTCTACAAGACATATCACGAGAGAAATGAGCACCAACACCATGGCTGAGAATTTCTGCCCTGAAACTGCAGTGTGCCAACAACAGTCCCAAAAATCCAGATTCAGACAACCAGGTCTTATGACATCATATAATTTGTCCAATCAAGTCACTTGTGACCAGCGCAGTGGTTCCCAAACTTTTGCAGGGCTCCCCTTTTGTAGATAAAAATATTTTCAAGCCCCCCCCCGCAATGCATCCACACAACCACACTCTTACACACGTCTTTTGCTTGCAAACTAGAATTTATTTGAAACATCGCCTGTAATTAACTGCAACTGCAATGTGCCAATTTTTATGCCTCGTCATATTTTCCTCTCTTTGTTTTGGTAGTTGTGATGTTTGGTGTAGTTCCATTGTCTGCTTTATGTTTACCTGCAGTTTTGTCACAAATTTGTCCGTGCTTTGCAGTGCAGCAGAACATGCATCATTTATTCATATTTAGCCTCGCCACGTCCCTCCTGTTATAACTTTCGGCCCCCTGTTGGGGTCCCGCCCCCAGTTTGGGAACCACTGGACTAACATAACTATGGCAAGAATTTCTTAATGAGGGAGAATAGTAGATGTGCTTCCAGCCCCTTTTTTTTTAGAGCTTTTTTATTTACTTTTTTGGTGGGAAAAGCATGTTAAGCAAAATATTAATCACAGCATAGAGTATTTTTACATAGCTTACTTTAAAACATGGAAGAGGAGCACTTTAACAATTATTTATTAATTTAGCTATAAATCATAGGGAGATTATTTTGGGCTTCACTTTATGGATAACTTAATTGGCAGAATATTTGGCTAGTTGGGGACACATTTTGTCTCACAGTAGTAATAAAGTTAAAGAGGTTTAATTTAAAATCTTGCATGTAATATATCCAACAACGAAAAGGTATTAGAGAGATTTAGACTTGATATTGAGTAGTCTTCAGTTTCTGCAAAGTAGAAGAATCTGATAAAACCACTGTATGTATACCACAATATTTTGGGTGGATGTTCAGGAAAAAGGGACGGCATTCTTGCATGTTTTGAAGGTAATGAGAAGGAAGAATGTTATTTATTTATTTATTTTTGACAGTTAAATTTATTGTTGGGAAAATTCCACATTCACAATAAGAGGTGGGTGGACTCCAAACCAAATTTTGGACATTTCTATCAAAACATTGCATGAATACGGCACCATGACGGTAGCAGGAACGGATCTATGCACAGGAATTCTAGGCACATGCCTAGGGCCTCCTTGCCACTAGGGGCCCCAGATAGAGAGGTAAAGAACATCAACTGCCCATATAATTCAAATATTTTAAAATATATGTTAACATTTAATGTAGGCTACATTAAATCATGTTTAACATATATTTTAAAATATTTTAAAAATATAAAAATCCAATCTAAAACTTCATTTCAATGTTTATATATTTATTTATTCATTTATTTATTTTTTAAACATGCACAATGTTAGCACCAATGTATGAGAAAATAATGAATAAATACAAATAAATGAAATGTAAAAATACAGTCTGCCTAGTGTAATCTGTCCATTTAATCCAGCCCTAATGTTGTCTTCTATAAAGTTCTTACATTCATTTGAATTTGTATCACTATGTATTTATTGTGTGTATTTATTTTATTTTAAAAATATATTCTAATTATATTTTTTAAATATATATTTGTGTGTACATAGGCCTACTGTTAATGCAACTTGTGCTCTTAAAATAAATAATAATGAAACAAGCGTTAAAAAAAGCTTGTTATAAATATAATGACCTGGTCACGTGATGACGAGGTGAAATGTCATCATGTGACGCGCTCAATTACGCTAACGTGCAGCAGCTGCGACTCTTATTATACATCATGCTGCGACTCAGCGCGACATTTTAGATTGTGAGTTTTGTGTGATTGATTATGACGTTATTTTTCGAAGTATTCGCGTTACACCGCGTGAACTTCAAATCGTGCATGAGTTCTGCAACATAAGTGTAACAGTGGTCCTGACGTGTGGTAACAACATGACCGCCACCTGTCCCTCTGTGAGTATTTAACATGTATTTAACGCCTTGCTAGCTGTGCAGTTGATGATGCTATGTGCTGTGCTTTTCCTGTGTTGTCCCTGATGTCCAGCCACAGTAGAGGCAGGACCTAGATAACTTTCTTCTACGTTCCTCCCTTTTGCATTTCTTGGTTGTTGTTGATTTGTGTGAGTTGTAGTGTGGTGTATCCAGACCTGTCTCCACAGCACAGGTCTGCAGTCAGTGGCTTTCACACGGTGTTATGTGAGCTGTGATGGGCCTGTGCAGGTCTGCTAGCAGCTTTGAGCACTTTTTGTCATCCTGGATTTGTTTTTAAGTTGTGCTATTACGTCATTAGCTGTATTTTTTTTATACATGCATTGATACTTTTTGTGTTAAATATTTGTCTGTTTATGTTACAAATGGAGCTGCAGAGATGCAAGAGAAATGCCAGACTTGATCTGACAATAAAGTATATTATGTATCTATGAGTGATAGCAAGATGAAGCTTCATGAAGCATTCAAGTTTTCCAACAAACTGGTTAATTACTGGAGGCTTCATGTGCTCACAAAACCACCTGCTGGTCAAAGAGTGTATAACAGGCAGATGTCAACAATGAAAGAAAAGAAAAATCATGTTTATTTATATCAGTATAGTGTTAATAAACTGTAAGTGTCTTGGGAGTAATGCATCAAATGTGTGTTAATCAAGCCTTTGATTAATAATTGTATCACAATAGGCTATAATAATGACATGAGGGGCAATATTAGTGAAAAACAGTTAAGTGGCAGTATTATTATTTAGTATTATTAGTATTATATTAACTGGGCAGAGGGCAATAAATTATATCTATCTATCTATTTTTGATGTGGACATAACTTTTAAATCTGCAAATGCTTTTTTGTGTTTAATCTTGTTGGTATTAAATACTAATCTATAGGCTACCTCTTAGCTTTGTAATACTGTAGCCTATATCGACCTATATATTTTTATTCGAAGAAGATAAATAAGAAGCATCTACCTCATATGATGCACCATCTTAAAATTTAGAGCAATAGTACAAATCTGGAGATGACTGTCTCGACTTCTAAAACAGTTATGTAGCCTACAAACCATAAAACAACACTGATCACTATTGTCAAGCTTTATTTTAACGGCATCTGTTGTGTGTGTGTGTGTGTGTGTGTGTGAACAAAGAGGATGCAGTTGTAAGAGAGATCAGGTTTTTAAGTTTGGGTTATAATTTAATTCACTAGCTAATTGTGTTTCTCACTTTTTTTTTACCAGCGCCTCTTTAACTGAGTTGAATTTACAGTCTGTGGATCGAGTGCAGGGAGCTATATGTGTTATGTTGCCTCAGTAGGCTATATGGGCACACCTCTAAATATATCAAACCTTCAATTAAAAAAAGAAAAGAAAATCTGGCATATTAGATGTGGTGCATCTTTTATGAGGGGGCACATCAGCTAATATGATGTACTGGTATTGAGTGGAAGTAAAGCAATTTATGCTTTATTATCCAAAATATTAAGTTGGTAACATGGTAACTTATGATATTACTGTGTGTTTTACGTTACTTAGGCCATAACTGTGTTTATTCGACTTGTGTATTGTTAACAGAAAATAGACAAATCTGCCACCACAGACAGTAGCTTTAGTGTGAGAGCAGCAGAAATAAGTTACAATAAATAAATAAATTCCAATATGTAAAACAATTATATATAACTGTATATAATTATAGAAAACTATATAACACTAACATGCACAAATAGTCTTACTATTAAAGCCAGAGTTTGACATTTTGAAGTTTTAAAATATTGTTCCATGTGCCCCTTTTTAACTTTGAGCACCTGCCCCTGTAAAGATCTCTGCACTGGCCACTAGTGGTCAGAATCGATAAATGTAGCTTTCAGAAGCAATGCCACAATGTATGAATACTCTTAAGTTATGCATTTAAATATTTACTTATGTAAAACACATAAGTAGGCTATTGTCAGCAAAATGTACTAAAATATCAAAATTAGAAGTGCAAAGTTTTGCATGAATCCTTCTGAAATAAAATGTGGTACGTAAGTGGCCTATAGCATAAAATTGAAATACTCAGAAAAGCAGTTGCTGCTTTCGTGAATAGAAAAATAATAATTTGATCTTTCCTTGAAAAGAGCATAGTCTCTCCTATACATGTAGCTACTATGTAAAATCACTACATACAATAGATCTGGTATTTCATTGAAAGTTGTGGTTTATTGTTTTAACGGCAAAGCCCCGGCAGTATAACAGCAAGATGAGGAGAACATGTATATGGTCAGTTGGATTATCACCCATTTTAATCTATGTGGGAAAGTAACGCATTATGTCATATTGTGAAATTGTGTCATTTTCTGTTTTTGCTCCTGTGTAAAGTAGTTGTTGCCCTACCCTTTTTTTTTCCATCTATAAATGCCACTGGAGCAGAGGATGCTCTCTCCTAACATGTAGCTACACTGTATGTAAAATTACTAGTGTGTGCACCCAATTGACATGTTTTGCACCTCGCTGTGCCGTGTGTTGAGAGAGCTTTGTCTCTTCCTGCGAACAGCACGGTGTTCATTTTTCTTCTGTTTTCTGAATGTGTAGAATAGATAATGACGGTGCTGGTGTTGGTGCTACTGGCACCGCTGGTGGTTGTGAAAGCAAGAAGAGACATGCAGCATACTGTTGGCAATCCATTGTTTATTTCTACAACAAGGACAAAGCCCTCTTCATGTAGTACTGCCTGTTGTTTGCAGCGTATAGGGGAATTTCCAAACATTTACTTTCACAGGACTATGTCACGGGCATGAGAGAATTACTAACACGACAGAAATTTGAGTTTCTGCTCGAGATCAGAGCCACCGTACAGAGGCTAAACACCATCCAAGGGTAGGCATAAATATTTGTCAGTGACTCGTTTGACTGTCATGCTCGCCAGATCGCTTAATTTTTCCTCAACTCTTGTGACATCTGGACAGCTGAACTCCAAATTCCACGCTTGTCTTCACATTCTTCAATAGCTCTTGTCCTTGAGTGGTTTCGGCAAGAACTCGGGTTCGCTCCATCAAAGAACAGCTTTTTTTAAAACAGGGAGGAAAAAAAAACTGTTTTTAAAAAAGCAGTTTCTACTTTTTTTTTTAAAAGTCAGGGTTTATTTATACCATCAACAACCCATGTGTTGTGGGTTGAGATGTGGTGTCAGGAACTGGAACGTTTTATTTAATAGAATTGAGCTTTGTAGTCCTACCACCGTGTTTCCAAATTCTCAGCGATTCATGTCCTTGAAAATACATTCCCTGCAGTGATTGAATCATCGAGCACCAGTTACCTGCTGCAGTTGTACTATTGTACTTGGACTAATTGAATTTGAAGGTGTGTTGTTGGCTGCACTGTACTGTAGAAGGGCTCGGCTTCTGCAGCTCTCACTTTTGTGATCGTCTCGCATAGTCAGACTTTTCTCCACAGCGCTGCAGAAGAGTCTGGCTGCACCACTTATCATTCTGGTATAGGGGGGAAAGAAAACATCCTGACTTGTTTGTATAGACCGAATCACTTCCGGGTGGATGACTGGCAGTTGATTTGAAATGCGGAGATATGTGAAATTGGCAAACTTGTTTATTTCTGTTGTCATTTCCAGCCATAACTGTAACCTTTAAAGTAGGGCTGCCCCGTCTTAGTCGACTAATTGGACGTTTTGGTCTCAGTCGATTAAGATGTCTTTAGTCGATGAGTCATTGTTGAATGCTTTTTTCATGCTGAATGACTTATTTCCAAGAAACTTATGAATACATCTCTGGTAAACACAAGATTTAAAGTGGTGCTTTTGCATGTAGCCCACTGCTCACACTGCAGTGACACAAAGCTGGTGGAAAATCAGCAAAGTTTCCCTTTGATGCTTTCATATCTCATTAAAACGTGCATTTTAGATTATGAGATGTGTACACTTTGAGATAATTAAAATAACTCGCCCTGTTTGCTCAGCGCTAGGGAGCTTTTTTCTGACCAATAGCCGACCCTTGTTAACCGATCATTAACCATTAACCGACAAGCAGTTAACTGAGTCCCAGCACATCTGGGATAATAAGGCATTTAATTTTCATTCATTTACATTTTAAATAATATATTTAGCCGACAGAATAAGCTTATAGACTGTGCATTTCTAAGGGAATGGAGAGAAAAGATGAACAGAGACACCAACCGCGACGCACAGCCGCTGACTGAAGATGACTCGGAGCGCAGTGCCACATTAACTTTACCCATGCATGGACATCCACTTAGCTTCATTAAATGTCCTGTAAAAGACTGCAGACTGCAACAGTGTAAACATACAGACCTCTTCATGCAGACTGCTCCGTCTCTGCGTTCTCAGCGGTATAGACGTCCTCGCGCTGCAGTTTCAGTGTTCACATTAATTAGCCTAGCGGCTAACAGACTTCTGCCCAGCATAATCCCAACAGAACATCACGAATTTCAGCCTGCATGCACATTTTTTCACCTTCACATTGTTGAAACAGAGCAGCTAATATTGGTAGTGAGAGCAACAAATTGGGGGGGGGGGTGCTTGGTGTGTGTGCAGCAGAGGAGAGGAGGGACAGACAGAAAGAAAGGAGCTTAAAACACACCATGCTAGTGCTAGTTTGCACCAGTAAGTTAATCAGCAGTTAAAAAAATAGATTGTCCAGCCTATTTTTCTTTTACCATGCAACAAACTCTTTTGTTAATTACTTTTTAATTTGTTTTCTCATAATATTGTTCAACTGAGTAATAATTGGTCAAAATTCTTAGTCAGTTAACGGTGATTCGTTCATTGTGATTTGTTTTTATTTCATTGTGATTCGTTCTGTTTCTTTAAACTAATCACAATCCTCTTGGTCGGCACTAAGCCTCGGGTGCAGCGACGGTGCCCTTGCAAAATAGATAGCGGAGATCAGGGCTGAACAATTGATCAAAATTTTATCGAAATCGCAATATGTCCTACTGCAATTTTCAAATTGCAGGAGGTGCAATATTTGTTGAAGGCGAAATGTGTCAAAATACCATTTTAAATTAAATATTGTCGTACTGCAGAGATGTCGCAGCCGACACATCGTATTCTACGGATTTAAGAAAAAAAATCTTTGTTTGGTACAGATCATCACACCATGATCATGTTTTTCAATGAAAATAAGAATAATTACATAAAAATGATCACTCTCTCTAATATTGCAAATCATATTGCAATTGCAATATCAGTCAAAATAATCACAATTAGATTTTTGTTTTTTAAATCGTTCAGCCCTAGCAGAGACAGTGGAAGGGGAGGAGAATGCTGGCTGAAGTAGGCAGAATTCAAGTCTACATCTGGTGAGTCAGACTAATTTAGTAATAAAAATGATCCCAGCTCAGCATCATGATGGAGTAACATCATCCACTCCAGCGACAGTAACATTCTGCTGAATCATTTCACCAAAACGGTGCGTATAGGCCTACATGTGAAGATCGGTGATGATTAGGATGCTTAATGTAAAACCTGTGTACTGACAATGAAAGCTTTAATATTTGATGATTCTCTGGCTATATAAGGAGCAGACAAAGCACTCAGACTGCACGCCAGATGGCTCACCCTACCTTTATGTGTTAGGAGGTGACAGTCTAAATCCTGTGTGCCGACTGCCTAAGGCTCCACAACAGGGAAATTGCATTCTGATCCAGTCCACTCCTCTGTGTGTTAGTGTTATACAACAGACTATTGTGTCTGGCATTTGCATTAGGGCCATGAAATTCAGCCCAATGGCTTTCACTATGTAGCACGGTGAGACAACAGGAGGAGTTCTAGCTTATCTGTTGCCATGCTACAGCAAGATCACATTTATGCCCTCCCTTCAAAGCTACGCCGCGGCCTTTTTTCTTTTTTTTCTTTTTTTTATTAAAATGCATCACAGGAAAGAAGTGTACAGGAAAACCTATTTACTTTCTTTTGGTGTGATTTGACATGATGTGACTTTTAAGTACCAGAAGACATAAAATTAAAGCAGCGAGCAGCAGCAACTACTGCAGCGTGACACGACAGCTCGATGGACATGATATGCGAAGGCTGACTTTGAGGCAGCAGGTGTCGGGTACAAGGTGGGCTAACGTGCCTGCTATTGTGTGTCCGTATGTGAAGTAGTCCTCTGTGTATCCATCATTATGGGCAGTGAATCAAGCAAGCAGACAGGGGCTGTTGAGAAGAGGCCCCCTGGGAGCGAGGCCTTGTCCTGTCACTACCGGGAGGGACGGCCAGATAATAATGGAGACATCATGAGGGCAGGAGATAGGCTTTCCTTTTCAAAGTGGAAGGTGGGGAGAATTTGCAGCGTCCCATCACAACAGGCTCACAGCCATTGATTGGTCCCTGGCCTGTCTTAAAAAAGGACAGCTTTAACGGCTCTTGTCGAAGAAAACAGATGCCAGCGCTGTTTGCCTTGAGACAGAGAAAAAAAAAAAGCTCCATTATGTGTCTGTGAAAAGAGATGACTGTCCTATTTTAGTAATACCTGACATCAGTTGGGATACAGTAGAAGAGGTTCGCATGGGACCTGCAGTAATTTTTCTTTTTAATCTGCGTGACAACAGATGAATTACATTTTGATGTATTCTGATCTCATACAGGATGATTCATTGTTGATATCAAATGTAAAAAGCGTAAAATCAGCAGGCCCTTAAGCAAAGAAGTGGCAGTGATTTCAAAGCATGTCCCATTTCTTGCAATGTATCGAGCTAAAACAATTATGTGCTGGCATCAAAAAGTATTTATTTTTCCAATATTTCCTCGAGCCTCAGATGTTTTCTCAGAGTGCTTTTGACAGTCACTTCAAAAACTCTCAAAGACACTTCCAGAGATTGTCTCTTAAAGACAATTGCAAAAAATCAAGTTTAGGAGATCATCATAGCCTGGTGCAGCTCTTTAAAAAACAGATTAAAACAATGTCTTGAATTTTGTCTTTCTATTGCTATACCAGACATTGTGCGTTTCTGCAAACCACGGATATAACATTTGTATGTTCCATACGTGTAATATCAACATTTCTAAAGTGATGTATTTCAGATTACATGTATTAGTAGCTGATTTTCTCATCAGGAGATGGAGGAGGTGGAGGAGGTGGTGGGTTTTTTAACGAGAATTTGGGACAATAACCGATGATTTTTGTTATTTACATTGATTACCTAACTTATGTTATTTGCGTATCAAACGTCTTTTGATGCCTAAACAAACAAAAATGTTTTGTTTGAATTCACAACACTACAGCTGAAGTGAAGCGTTATAGTTTGGCACGCAAAAGTGACTGTCAGTAAAGATTTGGAGAAAATAAATGCTATTTAAATGCTTTACCACAAGCTCATGTTGATATCTGCAACATATTGAATGTATAAATGTTACATATCTGTGGTTATTGAAACTTACAAATGTTACATATCTGTGGTTATTGAAACATACAAATGTTACATATCTGTGGTTTGCAGAAATGCACAAATGTAACATGGTTGGCTATCCTTTTTTTGTTTGTTTTGTAAGATAATAGCCTGGAACAGAATGGTGGCAGGAGTACAGAATGCAGAGAGAGCAGAGAGAGTAACATCAACAGTCTGAAATGTTTACTGGGTTAGACAGACTGTCATGTCATCTGAACTTACAGTTGTAGACTAATTTTTTCCCATGTTTTGCTCTCAACAGAATTAGGTAAATTGTTTGACTTTGGAAACCACTCACATTCTTTCTCTGCAATGCTGGAAATATATTTTGAATTCATTACCCCCTGCTGGCAAGGACTTTAAAATATAATAGCTTTGCCGTGCTCTTACGAGTGCATTCGGGTTCGCTGTCAAATCCAAGCCAATTCAGGCTCCTTTTTGAGCAATGATGGAGTACACATTAGAAATTCAGCCGCAGCTGCTGAGTGACCACAACTGTGTGGTATTCATGCAATGCCAGGGTGAGCAGGACAATGGTCCCAACCTGAAATATGTCTCTGAAAATAGTGTTTGGATGTGTTTTATGTCAGAAAGCCTGAAGCCTGACAAATGCCGTGTCAAATGGCTTGTACACATTTTCCTTTTACAATAGGCTATTGTGCTTTTTTTTCCCTTCTTTTTGGACACATGGCTGCTTTCATTTTGAAATATATTTAGTTTTTCCAATTGCTGAAGTTTGTCCAGAATTTGTGTGATTCATTGCAATACGTTTTTCCTGCTAGATGTGGAAAATGTTGTCATGGAGATGTAACATTAGTGTTTCTTTGTCCTCACTGTTGTTAGATTTTTTTTTTTTTTTTTCTTCCAAGTTCAAGCCAGCAGCATCAATTACTCAAAGAGCACCTATCCTGACACTGTTATTTCTCCTCTTGTCTGCAGAGAAGCCAATGGCGCAGGGTCCCCCGGGGGGTGTTATCGGGATCCTTGGAGGTGTCGTTGCTATTGGACTCATCATCGGCGTGGCTGTTACTGTTTTCATGGTCCACCGGCGGCAGCAGAAGACCCGCACTGAGACAGATAATGACCTGTGAGTACTGAGCCTCTGCCAGAGAACATTGCAGGGGGCTGGACAGGTGGTAAGATTAGGTGTGCACTCTTGTCAGCCCACGAGAGAGAAACACTTTGAAAAAAGGACAAAGAGTTAATGTGTTCAGAGACGGAAGGACACACTGCAAACTAGAGATGCACCGATTAATCGGTCGCCTGTGAAAAACAGCCGATTTTCAGCTGATCAGTCTCGTATATCTGATTTTTTTTTTTTGCCAGTCAAATTTAATTAACACACGTGCCGCATGATGGTTTTACATCGCACAGCATTGACATCGCTCGCAGACTCATCACAGCCACAAACAACATGCAGGCTGCGCACACAGAGACACAGAACACAGAGGATCAGACAGGCACAGAGATGTTTACACCAGTGCACAATAGATGCAAAACTAAAATGTGTTGTACAATTAGCTAATTCTTTTAAGGAA
This sequence comes from Heterobranchus longifilis, assembly GCA_028570985.1. Lineage (NCBI taxonomy): Eukaryota > Metazoa > Chordata > Actinopteri > Siluriformes > Clariidae > Heterobranchus > Heterobranchus longifilis. The sequence continues at coordinate 4,247 of JAOVVB010245995.1, read as the reverse complement.
TAACTTAACAAGTGAGCGATAGAGAGGAAGCGTGTGGATACGGTCAGAATCAACAGGCAATTTAGATCTTTGTTTTGAAGTTAGCTGTGATCGTATCAGTGCACTGTGTGTACAGTTTAATAAAAGCTAAATCTCCTCCAGACCCAGGTCAAGCTCCTGTGTCTAGCTGCTGATTAAAGTGAAAGAGTTTAGCGATAACTTGAGAGAAGTTTGTCTGCTCTGTGGGAAACTTCAGACTAAGAGGCTCACTGAATTAAGGTGGGCTGACCTTAAGGTGGACCAGCAAATCTCATTTTAATAATAAGCTGCTCCCTCAGGTGTGTTGTTATATAGATATGTTGCACCTGTTTTCTTCTGGGAAAGTAAAACATGTTATATAAAGTGGGATATACTGCAATTCATTTTCAGTTGGATTTTATTTGTCCAGTAACCCAGAGCACTTTTATTTTTACATTTGTTTGAGTGAGAGAAGGTTTTGGAGAAAATGTAAGTGATTTAATAGTCAATGTTTTATTATGAACATAATGAGAGAAAAGTTATAATAATGTTTGTGTATGCTGGCAATTATAGTTCTTAGAAAGAAAATGGGAATCTGCAAAAATGGGAATTGGCAGGTCAGACTGTTAAAAAATCGGCCAAGAAAATTGAAATCGGTGCATCTCTACTGCAAACATGCCGCTGCCTCCTTGTCATTAATTCTGAGACGAAGATCTCCTTTCCTTTAGATCACTTTATGAAAAATAATCAAATTGCACCCAGGCTTAAACAAAAAAGCATGTTTAATTTTGTGTACTATCGCAGATGCAATGGATGATTATCATTGAAGCGGCACTTATTAAGTAGTTGCCTGATTGTAATGTGGGCCATAGTGGGCCCATTTCCCATTAAAACACTATTGTTTTAATCAGGACTGATTGCAGGAGCATGTGCTGCTGCAGTCTCTTCTTGGGAAAACTTCACCTCTGTTAGATGGTCGCGATATCATCAGGAAGTGAAGGATATTTTCTAGTGTGCAGCAGGTCCAGAAGTCGGACTGTTTCTAAATTTATTTGGAGAAACAGTTGTGGAATTATGCAAATGAATTTGATTTGAAACTAGCAGATGAAAGATTTTATGACTGGAATTTGGAAACATGCGAACCTCAATTCTCATGCAGTTCGGCATGGAAGCCAATATGATTCAATTATTGATCTACTTCTATCAAATCTGATGCTGAGGTGGTAGTTAAAGTCTGAACCCTGCAAAAGCGAGGTTTGTAGGTTGTTTATATTGAATTCAGGATGTGTTTCCGTTGCATCAATTAAGCCAGTCAGACTGCTGTTGAAGATAGATTTAAGGACCCCTTATCTCTCCGACTTTATTTACTCGTGCCGCCCCTCCTCCAGCCAACCAGGTAATTTTGTTCTGCCTGCGAACCAGAGGCCATGACAATTTCGAACATTGCCAGCTGCTGCCCGCACACAGAGGGGGAAACAGAAGTTGCGGAGGATGCAGCTGAGAGAACAACAAGCAACGGAGCTTTGTGAAGCTAAAATATTTTCCCGTGTTATTCTGAAGGTGTGAAGTCTCCGCCGTCTGTTTGGGAAGAATAGTAAGACATCTGTTTTCAACAAAGAAGAAGTTGAATATTGCTAATTGCCTTTGTTTAAAACACCTGGTTGCCAGGGTGATGCTCTCGGCTATAAAGGATGCACACCAAATCCCCATGGGAATGATGCTGCTGTGTGCAGAGGTTGGCTTTCCTCCCTGGGAATATTACCAAAACAACTGAGGTTGGGGGTGTGCAGAATCTGGCTGAGGGTGCACATGAGCCTTTAATCAACTCGCATGATGAGATTACAGTGCTTATTTTAGAGGGCCCCCTCCAGAATCTCATAATTGATTTATTATTCAAAGCAGTAACGCTAACATCAAGCAATCGACGAGACGTTCTGCCAGGCTTTTGGCCTCCGCGACTCCTCCCCCTGCTTGCTGCTCAGTGCGGCTCTGCGGCTGCGGAGGCCCCCGTACAGCACACTCCTTCTACCTCTCAGGAATGCTTTTTAAGACAAATGAAGCACACAGACTCTTACCTCTCCCATTGCTTTCTGTCTCTTTCTCCCTCCCTGCTAATCTATCTTTCTCTCTCTCACTCTGATGCCAAAGTAACTGCTCTCTGTGTTTCCCACTCCCCTCCCTCAGCATTGCTGTTGCTGCTGTTGCTGATAGTTGTGTGACACAGGCTCCCGAGAAGCCAGAGTCCCCCACAAGGAAAGTAGAGGCACCTGACCCCAGTCTATCCCCCGCCGATCCCTGCCCTCCCGGATCCTCTATTCTGTTGCCTGCATGTAACGGTGGCCTGCAAGTGACGTACTTGAGCACGCCGTTGTGAGCGTTTGTGGAAAGCGGCAAATCGATCATTTACTAGACATTCACGGCGGACTTGACATCTGGAAAAACTTTTCTTTTTTTTTTTTTGAGTTTAAGGATTTTTTCTTTTGATAACGCTCAACAAATGGAGACGTTTGAAGTGAAACTCAAACGTCTCCATTTGGTGCCTGACAAAATAAAAAAAACTCGACAAACAACTATGAATGGAAATTTCACTTGATGAAAACAGTGCCAAGATAAACCAAACTTAATTAAAAGTCTTAAGATAAAACGCCCAGCTCCACTTAGAGTTTATCAGATCGGGGGGGGGGGGGAGCTTGGACAGAACAGAACACTTTTTGACGAGATTGAACACGCGTATCAAATTGTTAATCAGAGGGAAATCTGTAAGCTTACAGAGGCTTCTGTTTTTACATAAGCTAAAGCTCACTGATAATGTCTTTAACGGACCACATTGTGCACCTCCCTCCTCCGCCTCTTGCTCTTTCCCCTCCTTTCTGTGTGCATGATCGTCGTCAAATATGCATGACAAGAGTTGTAGTCGTGTCAGTGCTGTGTAACTGTTGTTATTGTTCCCTACTTGTAGCTCGGCATGTAATGCTTAATGTAGTGATTCAAAGCTTTAATTGTCCAGATGAATATTTGTGTCCGTTTTTCTGTGGCGTGTCATCAAACTTGTTCAGTGTCTTATGGAGAAATATATTTTTTTGAAATGTCTAATGATGTGAATGCAGATAAGTTGCAGGTGAACGTGCGGGGTGCATTTAAACGTCGAGAAGCACTGCGAGAGATTCATAGTTTTATATGAGATGTCAGGGTAAAGGGGAAGCATTTAGCCAGACTGTTTAATTCTGCATGTTGATGAGCCGTTAATCAAGCCTGGGCATTTGATAACATGCCTGACTGCACCGCCAGTCACGCCTCTGTTTGCCCTCACAAAGCAGCACATGATGTGACTCAAAATTGGTCAATCCTAATAAATCACTGGCCCTTCAGAGGCTGCACTGGCACAATAGTCAACTGATTATCAAAATAGATGGGCATTGTCAAAAAGCGATGTTCTCCGAATAATGTGTTCATCGCGCTGTCGTTTGCCCGAGCGTGATGTATGACCTCCAAAATACCGAAAAGCGCTGCCAATCGTGGCGCCGTTCCCCTTGCAAAATGAATTCACTCGCTAGTGTTCCTGACGTGCAGCTGGTGTTGACACAGTTGCAAATACTCGCTGGTATAAATCACTTTGATGCCAACTTCCTGGCCATATTTACTACAATATCTGAAAAGAGTCGCATGCAGAATGTTAAAAAGATGATGAATTATGAGCTGGATGTCACCGAACAACATCAAGGGCTGAAAATGGTTTCCCAGGACTGAAATGTAGCACCATTGTGATTTTGGAGGACACTTGAAATTACTGATAGACTCTACAGTCAAAGTGAAGAAATGGGATGTTGAAGTAATGAAAATAGATGCCTGCTTTTGGAGCACAAATTGAAAGATGACACTGGAGAAGTGATTCGTAGAGATGTTATTTTGTACTTGTGTACCCTTTGATTTATAAACCGGTCACCAGTGCTTTTAACCATTGCTGTGTGGAGACTAGGGCTGCACGATTATGGCCAAAATGATAATCACGATTATTTTTATCAACATTGAGATTATTTATCACGATTACTCATTGATTTAAGGAACAAAATGTTTTTATTGCACTTTCACATTTAAATGAACAGAGCATTGATTTCATTCCATGTTGTTACATTCCTGCTAATGTACAAATCTTTGCATCAAAATAAAACCGGTCCTTATTCACAGTGACTCTCCTAGAAGCAAAATATAAATAAAATTGACCCGCCCCCCTTGGTTACTGTTGCTAGGCC
>JAOVVB010245967.1:0-21117 GCA_028570985.1 Heterobranchus longifilis | reverse complement strand
ATCTGCATATGCCCACAAAAAAAAAAAAAAAAAAAAAAAAAAGTTGCTGCAGCCTTTGTTGTTGTGCTTTCAGCATCACATTCTCTCTCAAGTGAAAGTCATTCACCTTCAGCGATCAGCTTGAATGCATGCCATCATCTCACCGCAGGACCTGGAGAGGAGTCCAGAGAGCATGCGCTTCACACAAAGCACAAACATGCACTTTGCAAAGAAATAAGGAGGAATAAGGAATACAGAGGAACACCTTCAGCTGGAGACGCTGACTTTCACAGAGCAGGGTTTTTTTTTTCCTCCTGAACTTCTTCCATTTGTCATTTTGGAAGTGACGTATCCTAAAATTGCTCAAATATCGCAGTTAATCAGTGGCGTGTCCAGACCTTTGTGACTGGGGTGACCCACTGACTTATGCAGGGGTGGCATGAAATATGTGCATGCGCACACAAACGTCGGAATAACATTAATTTATCTTTTGTGTCTCCACTACTGATCTGTATTTAACCCTTTGGAGACCCATAGATGCATTTTTGTTTTTTTAGGGGGTACAGAGGATCTTTAGGGAAAGATAGCAGGTCAATAGTTGCAAGGGCACATATTTCATTGCAACAATGGGGGGGGGGCACATACTGAGTGCCCCCCCCCCATTGAGGGTCCTCCCCCTGAAAATCTGGAGCATCAAACACTTCATTCCTGTATTCTGGTGAATGTTTATGCACCAATTAATGGTGGAAATGTCTTTATATATGTTAAGGAAAACACAAAATTAAGGGGGAGGCATTTAAAAATGGCCATGACAGTTTATCCCTCACCAAAATGTTGCCTAAATTTAGAGCTTTATTCTTTACTCTTTACTCTAAAATGAGCCTGCTACAGCCTCTTAAACAGATCGCCGACAGTCTCTTATTGGGGTGGCAAATCCGATTTCAGGGGTGGCCACCCCAGGCCAATCCCTAGACACGCCCCTGCAGTCAACAGAATTGCATCTGCTCTGAATGGGGCTAAAAAAAATCTTCAAATCAAAAAGGCTTTTCTCAAAGTCAAGGTTGTTTGGGATGACTTATTATTTTGATGACGGCGAGCACTCTAAGTGACGTGGTGACGTGGTTTCATGTCTGTCCTACAGAGTCCTTGATTAAAGCTTCCGGGAGAAAGCAATAACAGCAAAGCTGTGCTCCAGCATTAACCCCTCTGAATTAGAGAGGAGCAGACAGAGACAGAGGAGACAGAAGGCTCATTGTCATATGCGGCCATGTTTAGCATTCAAACGGCCTTCCTGTGACAACTGTTCAACCCGCAGCCTGCCCAAATGTTTCTGGCTCTGTTAACCATACATTTGGTTTGCAAAAATATTGAAATGAAAGAATGTGACATATTTCCAACAGCAGTGTGGGAGGTTCACTTCATTGTTTTTTTTTTTCTTTCACACAAGCCACTTTCCAGTCTGTCTCCTAAAAATGACATTTCTATGCAGTTAAATGGTTTTGCCAAATACATTTAGCAGGAAACGTGACTGCTGTCTGGATTATGTTAAAGAGAGGTAGCTGAGGTGCATGGTGGGAGTACTGTGTGTGTGTCCTGTTAGGTTTAAGCTACTAAAACACTTTGGTTAAAAGTGAAAATAATATAGAATCAAAAAAGAACATACTGATACTGTGTTGTGTCACCTTTGACTTTTTTTAATGTTTAAAAACCACCATCTTTTCCAACAAGTCCTCAAAATCATTCGACAACAAGTCATTTGTTCCTATCTATATAATAAAAGTGTTTACTGAATTAGCGCCCCTAGCAGTGGCAGGAAATACGACCCAGATCAGCGTTTTCCTCGTAAGTAAACGTAATGGTAAGCTTCTTTTTCAGTGTTGTCCATCTTCATCTGAATCAACTTCATCTCCTTCAGAAGTGCATTTGTTTATTTGTCCTGCACTTGGTTGCGCATTTAGATTGTTTTCTCAGCCACTGAGACTTTGTTTGAGGATTTGTCTTCCCCAGATGATGAAATATATAAAAAATGTGTTACTGATTTGCCTTTTTTTTACATTACAGTGAAAGGCTCAGTAAATCACTGCAAATCACAAAAGTTTGTCTGAGACACATGTTTACATCTGGCGGCCATTTTTTCTCTATGAAAAAAGTTACAATACATTACATGTTATTTACAATTTCATCCTTCTTGATCCTTTCCCATTGCCATGGCCTCATTCCTCCAGTGATGGATATTGCTCCCAGTAACACTCTAATATGTCGCTGCATTTGCTTCGCAGTGACTCCAAATCTGTGTTTTCCGGCGCCTTTACGGCCTCATCCTCACGTGTTACTTTCAGTAACTCTTCCACATCATCGTCGGTCCAAGCAAAGAAATCTCTGCTCTTACTTTTCACCATTGCTGTTCTTCCTTTGTAGTATTTTCTGTATTTTCAGCCAGTCAGAGTAACGTTACAGATGAAGCCATCTAAAATGTCCCCTCCCAGCCTGTTCCCAGCTCACCTCCAGCTGCTCCTTTTTTCTGACAGTTTGTGTCTAGATTCCCATTCATTCATTTACAGGGTGTTACCATGGTGCTTCCCTCACAAAAAAAACCTTCATTTAATTACCTTTGAATTTAAATTAATTTAACTCCAGCCGCTGACCAGGCAAGGTCCCGTCAAGGTGGCCTGGGAAATTCTAGGTGACTTCATCTGTAGAAATTAGCTTCCTGTTTAAACCGGCATGCCCAGTGTACGTGAATAGTCATGTGATTCGCGTTTTCAGGTATGTTAATATGGACGGAAATTATTTCTGATACAGTGCTAAAACGCTTGTGTATGGACAGACATCGTTTTCCTTTTAAAACGCAGATTAAAAATGAAAGCGTATTAGTGAGGACGGAGCCTGACTGTCCTCTTATGTCTGAATAAAGCCGTTTACGTAACAGAAAGCCATTACTTGACTAAATGAATCCATCAGTGCTAGATTGCCTATAAATGGGCTATAGAGACCAAACCCAGATTCATGCACAAGCATTTTTCCAAGACGATAGTGACCATTTGGCCCATCAAATAGCTGGATGTCTTGTTTCTGCTTGTGCTGCGATGTGGAGGGTACAACGGAGGCTGAAACAGCTCTTTTCCTTTGTCTTTGCCGTGATCAAACGCCCGTCCAAGCAAGAAGCAGCTAATGATTAGCATAATCACTCAGTCCCCAGAGCACTCAATCACCTCCAGTGGCAGTTTATGATACAGAAGGGCAGCCATGATGGAGAGGAGCTTTTCTAGCCCATAATTGGCTGTAAATATTGTATGCAGTACATATTTTTTTTCCATTTTTGTGGCCCAGATACAGCTGTATGTATGCAGCCTGTGAAGTGTAAATATGAGTGAGCAGAAGGAATGGAGGAGGATTCACTGTCTTGTTGTTTTCAGGAAAGCTGAATGTTCACTAAACAGGTGTTCAGGTAGATAGCTCATCCCAGAGGTAACCACACACACACATTTGGATTTAATAGCAATCACATCAGGGTTCCTACACATTTACCAAATCAAAATTCCAGACTTTTCCAGACAAGTTAGTTTAAAAGTTTTTCAGGAGTTTACAGAAACAGTGAGTGGCGCTGGATGCCCCTCATTTGCATAAAGTAGCCCAGACCTCAACTTTACGCAAATGAGGAGCCGGCACCTGGTGCTACCAGAATGCATTGCACGGCTGCTTACAGAGACAATGAATGGGAAGCGTGGAAATGGCGGGCCCTGTGGATTTTGGCTCCAAACACCATTAAACCTTCTGTTGTGTTCCGGTCAAATCTGACCGATTTACACGTTTATCTCTCTAAAAAATGTAGTTAATTTAATCTGTTTGTCATAAAGTTCCATGAGTTTATTCACACATGGCATCTGAACACAAAATACATTTTGAGAATTTGTATATAATGTGGGGTGTTTTATTGACCCTTGGTGTTCCCGGTCATTAGAAATTAATGAGTAAGACGACAATTAGTGTATAAAAAGAGTTCAAGCACATTCCCACACACACACACACACACACACACACACACACACCATCATTGACTGACAGATTGTGAAGATTTTGTTTTTGTTAATGGAATTTGTTCAGACATTACTTTTGTAATATGGTTTTGTGTAGATTTGTGCTTTTGTCCTCTTTACTAAATACCGGGAACACAAAAGATGTTATTTTGTGCCACTATTTTAACATTTTAAATGGTTTCAAAACAAATGCCCTTGTTAAACATTGAAACCAAGTAGTCTGTGATAATTAGCACAATATATTTCATCTGAGTATTTGTTAAAGTCAAAATAATACCTATATAATACTTTTAGTTGTATGAGCTCAGGTCAGTGAGGCCTACAGGCCATAAATAACAAATGGAAGTTCAAAACTTGTAATGTTCACAAAAACTTGAGTTGATAAAAAGATTAAACACATTAGGTGATAATATATGTATTATTATGGATTTATAATCAGATAGAATGGAGTGGTCATTTTTGACACAACAGGAGGGTTAAAGACACTCTGCTTGTATTTAATTAATTTTTTATAAAATATGAATTTTATATTTTAGAAAACAGAATAGGGGCAATAGTCTGGAAATATTTTTCCATAATGTCTTTCCTTTTTTCCATACTTATCCAGACCTGGAAATTACTCAAATCAAATGTCGTACTTTTCCACACTGCACAACTATGTCAGATACTAACAAAGAAATGTTTATAGAGGTGTGTATGTGTGTAGTAATTCTGATCACACACGCAGGCCACTGTATTAAAAAGAAAAAAAAGTGTAAATGATACAATTTTTGGGCCATTTCTGCTCTTGGAAACAACAGCAGAATGATGAGGCATTTGGGAAGAGTGCTAGATGTCAGCTTGTATCCACATTCCAACATCATTAGTGTTAATGTCATGCTAATGTCCCCAAAATATCCTGCTTTGCCTTATTTGACATTTTCAGTGCCCCATTTGATGTCAGAGAATACGCGCTCCAGGACGCATCAGAGAACCATTCCTCACAGAAATGAGCAAAGTGAGGTTTTTTTTTTTCTTTCCAGTCCCTCTGGAGAGATTTATTTATACAACTGTCATCTAATTCTGTCGCAAAACACACACACATACAACCCCCCCACCCCCACCACCCCCAGAGAGCTGCCCTCTACTCAGCGTATCCATAGAGAAAGAGGTCACGACCCCGCCCCGTCCTCCGGGGAATTGCACCGTAAGACGGCGCCGCCGCCGCCCGTCTTACATCTCCAGGTTGTACACACTCCCTAGCTGCAAATTAAATTTAGCTGAAAACACAAACAAACCTCAAAGAGCTTCTCTGACGGCCCTCAGACCTCGCGGGAGGAGGGATAGCTCATCTCTCGCATTACTCGGCACCTCAGACATGACAGAACGCCAGGCCATCGGTCGCCCGCCACTCGCTTGTCAGCAGTGACTCAAAGACAGTCTCGCACCTCCTGCGCGCCGCTCAGACCTGCTGATAACAACTCATCTTCACTTCAGAAAAAGCTCGTGGCTGCTGCTGCTGCATTGTGTCAAACAGTCACCCTGTGCATAAATCAATCACACTTCCGACGACTTAAGACTATTTTCCAAATAAGTGGTGACTTGTCAGATCTGCAGTCTGGGAGATGAAGGGGAGGATTTGTCAAGCACAGCTTTCTCATCACTTTGCCACCCACTGAAAAGAAGATGGTGTGGACTTCTTCTTATTTGCTCAAAATATGCTTCTTTGTAAAAAAAAAACATTATGTGTGCCAGTGTGCTCACACAACCCGGTCTCACATCAAAATGTGTAATAGGTACGTCGGTCCACAGCGCAAAACTTATCAATCATTTATTTAATCTTTCACAATTTCCACAACAGGCATTACATTAGCCGTTACATTCTTATATAAAACAAAACAGTAGCAAAAACATAAATAAACAAAAACTTCCAGAAGTTTCATACATAATAGCCTAGCCATAGTATAGATTATAACAAAGTTTTATATTTATTTACCGCATTATATTTAAACATTTTCTTAAATTTGCAAATTGAACTACACATTTTTAATTCGTTGTCACAACTATTCCATAAGTTTACCCCTTTGACAGATTTTTTTTTATGTTTGTTCTAACCCTTGTTTTCACAATTCCACAATAAAAGCTCTAATATTGTGTTATGTTTTGTATATTATTTTCTATTGACCTGCGTCTGTCATGTGACTGCCAAGCGTCTTTTCTGCGAAAAGAATTAAATAGTGGATGGAAAATGCAATATTTTTTTGATATTTTCGGGATTAACTTGCATTTTGATTGCATTTCTAGTGAGAAATGTGCATTTGATTTTCATAACCTTCATTCAGTGAACGTATACGATCTTTAGTTTGTTAGATATTACGAAGATTGTTACCATGAACAAATTTTGCCTAGGGCTCCAAAAATGCTAGGGCCGGCCCTGGGCATAAAAAACGTAGATATCTCACAATATTAGAGCTTTTATTGTGAAATTGATACATTTTGCGCTATGGACCAACGTATAATACATTTTGATGTGAGACTGGGTTGTCTCCCATGAAGCCACTGCACTGTAAAAGGGGCTCGTAATTTGCGTTATTACAAATGTCAATGTGCAGAGAATTTTCACGGAAGAATATTAGTGAAATTAAAGTGGTTGCTGTGAGCTAAATGCACGTCAGTGTAAACAAGCACAGTGTGTCTTTTGACAACTTGTTTGTTTTTGTCTTCTCTGATTTGTCCACTTCCAACTAAAGCATCTATTTCACTCTGGGTATGTTTAGTGGTGTGCAAAGCCACTTGCTTCTTATTTTCCTTTTAACATTTTGTTAGGAGACTCTGTGCCTTTCTCTCAGAGTCGATTAAAAACATCGCCGCCACACACGTACTGATCAATGCTATCTGCCGGCTGATGAAACAGGAGTGTGATTGCCCATGGAAACACTGTGTTTAGTTCCTTATTAGCATGTGAGCTAGCACTCCCGGCGGGGGGTCAACTTCATCAGCTCCGACTCAAACTCTCAGCGGTAACCGTGGGGTGGTGGAGCCTGTCAATAACTTCCTTTGACCTGTACCTGCACAGCTTTAGAAGCTCTCTTTGAAGAACATCCTGTGATCACAACAGCTGAAGGAGCCACACTCCCTTGCTGACAGGGTGTTACACATAACGTAACTCGTGGTTATCATTATTAATCGTGAGCTCGGTAAATGCACCGCATATTATATTACACTACAGCTTTCTTTTTGTTAAAGTTGGAGTGCAGAACTTTCTGTCTCCCCCCTCTGGCACTGAGAGTAATTACACAAACACTGTTAACGAGTGTGTGATGTATTTTATTTAATCTTTATTTAATCAGTCTCATTGAGATTTCCAAGAGAGACCTGAGAACATTAAACATTTTCAGCAAAAACATGACAACACAACTATACAATAACAAGGGATTAAAAATATGGATGTCAATTTTCATTTGTTTTCCTGACCGATAGCCGACCCTCGTTAACCGACGAGCAGGAAAGTTTCCCAGGCTCGAACATATTTGTTCAGCGTCCGCAGAGACCTGCGGTCTCATGCAGCCACGATGTTGCGTGCATTGTCGTACACATGCAGCCACCGTCCGTGTGGTCCGGTACATGTCTGACATAGCGCGAGCATTTCGGATGGAGCGCAGAGCAGATGTTTTTAAAAAAGTTGGAGTGACGCCTTATCTCCCGCTCACACCATGAGTTCATAGTACATGGACATGAACTGCAGCCTCCGGTGGACTCTTGGCCGGCGGGTGAACGAGGAGCCGTCTGCAGAGCGAATGTCCGAGTCTGTCTCCACCACATCAAGCTGCGAGGTTGTCAGCTGTGTGTCTGTATACTCTGTGTGCAGGACGGCTGATTTCAACCCTCCCGTCCTCATCAGCGGCATCACGGGTCACGTAGATGTGAGTGCTGTCCAGCAGTCGGTTGTGAGAGCAGAAAAAATGAGCTTAAAACACACCATGGCAGTGCAAAGTTTGCACCAGCAAGTTAACTAGCTATTACAAAATAGATTGTATAACCTATTTTCATCCATTGGCATCCCTAATTAAAAACAGTTGCAAGAATCATCAAAAACATCAGTTAATAAGGTTTTAAATTCTCCAAGGGGAACGTAAGACTGTAGCTTGAGGGGAGTTTAAAAGGTGCATAGTCTCTGAAAACAGTTCTGCCAACATTAGTGTGTAGGTATCTGAGGTTAAGTAGTTACTGGACAGTGTACTGAGAGAGATGTGAGGTAGGCTGGACGTATGCCTGCAGGGGAGCTCACCATCTTCGGCATCAATCTTTTTCTTTTTTTAACTTTCATCCTTCCCCCGCAGTTTTGTTTTTTTTATCAGGAGCACCCACTTCCACCATACACCTAGCTGCTGCTCTGTTGCTATTGTCTCTCCCCCCTCCCTGCCTGTCAATGTAATAATAACTTTATTTGTATAGCACCTTTCTAAAAACAATGTATTGGGTAATACCAGGCCCCCAGGAAGGGTGCTGACCATTGAAGCCCATTTGAGATAGTGGCCAAATGGTGGTATTACAACTATGGCAGCCGTCACATGATGCCATTAGTTTCACAATGTTAATCGTGACGTTAATGACGTGTCTATCACACGCTGGGATAGTATTTAAGCCGGAAGTAGGAATTTTAATGTGATTCGATTGCAATCCCAGTTTTTTTCTACTAATTATACAAAATTGTGTTGTTGCCTAAACCGAACAAAGTGTTGTTGTTGTCTAAACCGACTGAATTCTTCCAGTTTCACGTTAATTGTGACGTTAATGACATGTCTATCATGCAACCGGGACATGAATTTAAAACGATGTTCATAGGATATTTCCAAACTGCTGTGCAATACTTTTGATATTATATTATATGAACAGTTTATGAGAATACGTTGTGCAGTGACACAGAGCCGACTGGACATCGGCAAAGTTGACAGTCATCTTTTAATGAAAAAAAACTGAGCCAGTTTTGATACGTCTTTTATATAGTTTGTACAATATTATTACTATGCAAACTGTTAACAGTTTTACGGCAAACTATGTTTGCACAGGCGTTATTAAACCCATCTTATTGAAACCATACAAAACATGGAGCCCGGACAACCCGAATGACCTTTTCGAAATAACATCCGTGCTCGCTCCCTCTCTCTGTCTCAGCATGATGGAATCAGATTTTCTTTTCTGAGGGTTTAATGAGGGTTTAGGGTGAGCATAGGAGCGTCTTCTTCCTCCAGCAGGCAGCTCTGAAGATACAGAAGCCTATAATTAGAAGTTTAAACATGGCCATCATATAATCTACCTCTGATGTCTCTGTCTTCCTCCACCTTTAAAATATTGTCAGACACTGGGGAGACGCTGAGACAGGGAGTCGTTTTGAGTCTCAAAACTCTCCATTAGTTTTAAAACTCTATCAGACCTTGAAGTGTAGTTTTCTTAAATGGGCAGATCATTGCCACATTAGCATATGATATACTGTATTATACAATTTGCAAGGCCTCCACTTACATATTGTGCACTACTGGGTTTTATCCAGCAAAATCTGCTGGATTACTTTTAGGGATGGGACCCATCCAATATCGGTATCGGCCGCCGATATTGACGTATTTCACGTATTGGATATCGGACTCACGTGGCCGATCAAAAATTACTTCTAGGGCTTTGATTGTGAAAGCTAAACATGGATGTTGTGAAGCTGTAATGACAGGAAGGTGAGGTGGTCCTTAAAACTATCAAAACGTGGGCAGATAAGTCTGTGAAGAACCCCCAAAGAATTGAAACAACGTGATTTAAGATTACATCCGCGATGTTGAAGGAAAGACCACCGGAACTAGCGTGTTTACTAAAATAGCATTAGCTATGTAACTAGTAGGCTCAGTAGGTAGAGCGGTCGTCCACTAACTGGAAGGTCGGTGGTTCGATCCCCGGCCCCTGCAGGCTACATGTCGAGGATACTGAACCCCAAATTGCTCCCGAAGGCATAACCATCGGCGTGTGAGTGTGTGTTATCAATGTTTATATCCCCTGATGAGCATGTGCCTTGCATGGTAACATGCATGCTGCCATCCTGTATGAATGTGGTGTGAATGGGTAAATGACTCGCAGTGTAAAGTGCATTGAGCGGTCGCAAAGACTAGAAAAGCGCTATATAAGTACAGCCCATTTACCATTAATGTGCTATCCATATATGTATGCCTTGGTTTGCAGTGTCGATTTGGAGGATCATGACCAGCCTGTATTAGTTTGATATATTAGTAATATGACAGCTGAATGAAGTACTTTAATGTTTTACTCTCATTGTTTTATTAGCATTAGTTAGCACGACACGGCAAGCATCGAATCCTTAGGTAACTTCCGCTACCAAGTTAGCAACTTGTCAATAGGGCGCCTAAGTTTGTAGTTAGCATTTTGGCATCTCTGGTTCCCTCGTCTCGAAATAAATGTGTTTTTTTTTTAATGTGTTTTTGTTTAGACGTCTGAAATATGTTCTGTGGTTAACACAAGCTTCGGAGATTTTAACGTTTTGTTCTATGATATAAAATGTCTGTAAATACCCCGCTGGTGAATTTAGAAGCTTCTACGTGTGTTTAAAAAGGCGGTTGCTAACAAGTGGCTAAATGAGACTATAGAGGTTGTCGAGGACATTAAACGTCACCGTCAGTTTAGTAGTGGTGACAGTAACATGGGCTGCGAAATGTGTAGTTTGTTGATAGCCTAACATTAGCTTTTTACTTCTGGCGATTGCATTTACGCTTCTAAAATCATATGGAGAGGTTATCCTGATAGACAAAACATGTAAGTATCATAAACTTGTGTTCGCCACAGAGCTTATTTTCTGCAATGACCCAAAATCTGCTTGGCTTACCCCGACCTTAACCTCACTCCTCATACCTAAACCTAACCAACCCAACTAGCCAATCAGAGGCGAATAGGGCGGACCATCCGTTCTAGCACCGTATAGCTGTTAAAAATGGGGATATTCCTGGGGACAGCTCCAGCCGGGGACAGGCCACCAGAAAACGGGGGCTATCCCCAGAAAACGGGGACATCTGGTCGCTGTTTTTTCTCTATAGTAAAAAATTATAACTTGTGCAGCAATTCTCCAGTGCTGACACAGCACTGTGGAGATAGTTCTGGCAATGTGAAACTACATCATAACCCTGAAATCGCCATTTCCACACAACACCCCTACCTCTTTTTTTTTCTTTTTACAGTGTGATAATAAGTCTATTTTCAGTATATTCACAATCCTTAATAACACCGCCACTCCTTTTAAGTGCTGCACAACCTGCTAGTGGGGGGGGGAGCTCACTACCACAACCCCCAGGATGCCGTCCCACCACCCATGCTGTGTCGCAGGTACTTCTTCATGCACCATTTGATTAATAGATTAATTCCAAAGTAACATGCTCTTATTCATTGTTTTCTCTGGTGGGACTCGATGGTGGAAGCGTTGATTAATGGGATTGAGTGTGGAAATGGTAATCTGCACTTTTGAAATTCATGACCTACTTTATGCACTACTTAAAAAAAACAAAACACAAAACCATCCAGCTCTCTTTGGCTGAGTCTTTCTCATATTATATCTGGGGTAACAGACTTCTATGCATAGAAGCTGCAGCATAATTCCCCTGGGCCATTTTGTTTATATCTGCAATAAAGTGCTAGTGTCACATTAAATATGGTAGACTGGAGACAGGGGGGAATATATTTAGTGTGGAGCCTTCGGTGAGTGAGTTTTCTCAGGCCCAGCTGTGGTTTTTCTCCATGCATTCTAAACTAATGAATTGGTCCAATTAGTGGACCAATTAACAACACCAAGAGCTGTACTATCAATTCTCCGGCTTTGCGAGAATACACTACACATGCCGTATACTCTACTGTACATACTGACAGTAACTGTTGTTATTTATTTTTAGCAATGACTTGGTTTGGTAGGACATTTCAACTTTAAAGCTACTCTGGGCAGCTTTGCATATCAGTGATTTAAAATGTCAGAGACAAGCAAATGTTTGAATTCGGAGAACTTTAACACCCAGAAATCCGGTACGATGACATCAGTAAACTGTTCACAGCATGCTTGTGTTTGCCGATCTCGCCTGAAAACCAACTGAAGTGTAAAATGAAAAATTGTACATTGTACTTTTCCCAAAGCCTGTATGCATAAAAATCTCCCATAATTTTAGCATCTTTCAAATTATTCTGATGGCATATGTTTTGGTTCATAGAAAAATAATACAATGTTTTAGATATACTACCATTGTGAGCACCAAAGTTTTCAATCTCTACCAAGCAGCCATCACAAGCACACGGTTGGGAGAAATCCAATAATTTCTTCCAGTGATGAGGCAGAGCTGGAAGACATGGTAATAGCCCTTAGGAGACAGGGGTTTCCATTACAGATGCAAAACATCCAAAAGCTGGCGTCCCAGTTTGCATAACAAAAAGGGGTTGAAGGCTCTTCAGTACAGTGAGCGGCACGTCTGGTTCCAGAGATTCATGTGGAGGAACTCACATCTGGGGATCAGGAAACCAGAAGGCCTCTCTGCAGCAAGGGCAGCAGGGTTCAACCCAACCGTTCTAATGGACTGGTTTGACAAGTTCCAAGACATAATAAAGCCCCTGGGGTTAGAGGACATGGTGTCGCACATTTGAAACTATGATGAAACTGGGCTGCAGGACCACTTCCTCTCCACCAGGGTAGTGACCGAGGTTGGATCCGCCTGTTTCGAGGTGACTGGTGTGGAGAAAGAAGAGACAACCACCTGCCTGGCCAGCCTGAATGCTGCCGGTTGGGTATGGACCCACCATGATTATACTCCAGGGGAAACGTATGAGGGCAGAATGGCTTGTGGGGTCTCCACTCAACACAACAGCAAAGACAAAAATGCAACTGGAGCATGATGGACACCAAATGGAGATGGACATGTGGGTCGGTCATGGTGGCCCGATCGTTGCTGCACCTGCCGCCGTGGATCACTACTACTACTATTACTACCAACACCAAATGCAGATGGAGCCCAAGAGTCTGGTCTGGCTCAAGATTTCTGCCTAAAGTAAAAGGCAGTTTTTTCTCGCCGCTGTCGCATTGTAACGCTTGCTCTTGGGTGATGTTGGGACTTTGAAAATCATTGAGCCTGTTTTTTGTCCTGCTCTATATGAAGTGTCCTGAGATAACTTTTCTTAATGATATGACACTAAATAAAATTGAATTTCTATGGGTGGATCAACAGTGATGGTCCAGGTCCCAGCTTTCAAATAACACATTGGTGCGGTTCTGTTCCAGGTAGTCCATTCTCAAATGTTTTTGGGTACAGGCACAAATATTTGGACCTGTGAAGACCTCTAGCCTATTAACCGCTGTTCATCACTATTTAGACTGGCCTACTATTGCCAGTGCTGCAGCTAGCTGACCATTTTTAGTAGTGGGTTGCCAGATCATCAGGTCAGGTTTCTCTCATATTTTGCTGGAGCTCATAGTGCCACTTCTTCAGGAACTGATCTTTTAAACTCTCTCAAGTGCTAGCTTCAGCCATTTGATATTATCACACTTCTGTTCCAAACAAAGGTATGAAAAGCCAAATGTAATCCATGGTGATGTTCCAGTGATATACAGATTAAATAAACAATTATACATTGTGCGGCTGAGCTTTGTGTCCTTCTCTTTCAACACCCCCCCTATAACCAATAACTCTCTTTTTAATAGCAGTAGATAAGATAAGATATACTTTATTGTCCCGAAGAGAGAAATTTGTGTTGGGCTCCAAGGCACTGCATCACAAACACACTTGACAATGTTACAATGCACATACACACATAGAACATAGATCACACATACATGTACTCATGCATAAAAGTGCTTAAATGTACATGTTGAGTGTGAGACAGTAGTTCTTAACAATAGTAAAAGACAACAAAATACAACGGTTTCAAAATAGTAAAACCGGGTATAATAAGACCAGGTTATAAATAATTTAGTTGCAATAGCTTAGTCTTCAATAAGATCATAAATAATACTACTAGGCCTACTTGTTACTGTTTAATATTTTGATGGGGTTTATTGTCCTACTTCCCCATATATCATATTATTACAAGCTGACATTTCAAATTTTAATGCAAACTTGAGGAATTTCAGGTATAGGCTAATCTCTAGGATGGCTGTTTACTGAAACCTCCATACTTTGCAGGCATACAACATAAGTGATAAGGCTATCAAAGAGCTCTAATGTCTATCGGTAGATCAAATTTCCTGAACTTACAGAGTAAAGCGAGCATAGCTCTAGATGCTTGTTTACAGAGATCCTTAATAGCAATTTTGACTGAGCCATTGTAGTTAAACATGATACCCAGGTATCTAAAGCTATGCACAACCTCAAACTCCTCGCCCTCACAGAACAATTCATACTACATCAAAATAGCACACTTTTTGCAGACAACAAGACAACAACTCTGCATAGATTTTACTAGCACTAGGCTACTGTGTTGAGAGTCTGAAATCAATAAAAGTATTGGTAGAGATGATTCAGTGCCGCTCAGTCTTTGTCACTGCTGATGCAAAACATCACTGATTTTAGACATTTCACTGTGAGCAACACAGGTTCATCTCCGGTCTGTCCAAATTAGACACCTATCTGACACTCGCTCCTGAGGGAAGAAAAGAAATCTTCAAAAAAGAATTTCTTGTGGAGAAAAGCAAGGACATCCAGCGACTAAATCCTGCCTCATTACCATATCAATTAGATCTGCAGCTCGAGATGGCACAGGCATTAAAGAATCTATGTGTTTGCTGCAGTCAATGAATATTCTTAAAGCCTGATCAGCTGCAAGGAAAAAAAAAAGAAAAAAGAAAGACTTGGAGTGGCGAGCTGAGGCTAACCTTGGATATCGCAACTGTTGACCCTTGGCTGGGCCGGCCAATCAGACAGTGTTGTTCCCTCACGGGTGCAGGAGCCAATCGCAGTGCGCAGTGCTGGAAGCCATGCGTCCTCCGCTGAGATGTCTGACCGCTCCGGAGGTGATCACGCACATGCAAATGAAGCAGAGAAACAATTAAGTGTTGATTTTAAATCAGTGATTATTTTGTAAATAGAACAAAATGTCCTCGGAAAACTCATAAATGCTGAGTACTCTGAATGCCTTCTTTAATCCCTGCGTCAGTTTTATGATGAGAGCTATTTGTCCTGCAGTTTTATGTTCATTTTTTTTATAATCCTTGCATGATCACATTTCACACTTTCAAATATAGCCAGCATGTGTGATGTAAAGCCTTTCGTCCTCTGTTTTTTTTCACTCTGTCTTGTCCTTTCAGTGATGAAACCTTCCCCTCAGCGGACACCCTCTTCTAGTTGCTGGGAAGAGAACAAAAGCTGTCATTCACTGATCTCCCCATTACACACAGCGCGTTCCTGCCATCATCACCTTTAAATCCAGCTCTGCCTTTAACTGGGCTTTTCAGCACCACAGAGGAAAGACGACCCAAAATAGAGAGGAAGAAAAACAATACAAGGTTTTAAACTTTTCTTTATATGTATTGCTGTGAGACAGATCAATATTTCTTCTCCTTTCCAGCCTGCATGTTTTGGAGGATAGGGAGCTAATTACGATTCCCTTAACTCCCTCCTCTGTCATCTGTAATCTTATTTTAAAGCAGGCCAACCTGAATCCTGTGACTGTTTTCTGTGGAAAAGCTGTCTGAGATTGAGTTCTTGTGTATTAGTGTCTGGGGCATTATGGACAAGGACAAAAGAACATTTAGCTCAGATAGAAGGACCTCTGTCTCGCATCTTTTAGTTTTTGAGATATGCTCATTTTTATGAGCAGAATGCAAAGGTGTTTTATGTAACTTAAAAAAATCAACAACTTGATGACGTGATAGACAGAAGCCTTAGCTTTCCCGCTCTAGCCATTATGTTTTTATTTAAACGTACAATGTAATATTCTCCCGCTAGGGGTCTCACAATCAAAACAATAAAAAATGCCAGTTATTGCGGTCAGTTTCTCCTGGTTTGGATTACTTCAATGTTCATCAATCAGGAGGTTTTTAACGTGAGATTAATTATTCGCAGAGGTCTCCTCCTCTCCAAAACAAATGGACTCTGTGATTTTAACCAGTAAAAACACTGAATGAAGCAGGTTCATGTTAAAAAACTGTGTTTCTCCCACAGGGTTCACTTACCATGGAGTCTCTATTGCTAAGTGTGCTTACCTTTTGTTTCCTCTGATGACTTAAGATCCAGACATTCAGGGGCCAAATTATCCACAGAGGTCTCCTCCTCATGAAAACAAACGGACCCAGTGATTTTAACTTGCTTACCATGGAGGCTCTAGTGCTAAGTGTGCTCACCTTTTTTTCCCTCTGATAAATTCCGATTCAGACATTCAGGAGTTGAATTATCCACAGAGGTCTCCTCCTCATGAAAACAAACGGACCCGGTAATTTTAACTGGTAAAAACATTATAAAGCAGTTGCTTAAAATAGTGTTTCTCCCACGGGCTTCGGCATGGCAAAATATGTAATTTAAAGAGACCAAGATCTAAAAAGTGTATTGTATAAATTTGGCTTAAAACATTTTTAAAAAGTTAATTTTTGTGGATCCTGATGCTTGGCAGAGGGGATGTGATGATGCTAATGGCATGCATTCTGCGACCAAAATACCAAAAGAAACATGCCGAGTCCTGATTAAAATGTCAAATTCCTCAGCTTTGAACTTCATTGGAAACATTTGGGATAATGTAAGTACACAACTCAACTAAATATATGACATAGGTGTAGTCGTTTTTAGAAATTTTAATGTGGAAATGTTACATAGGCTATTATATGTTAAAGTTCGATTTAAACAGGATCATGCAAACAACGATCTCCCACGCATCCGTTTTCATAGGATTAATAAATATTACCATCTATAAAGCTGCAATCATGACAACGGAGAATGCTCAGTTTTTCATCTTTGCAGCCCAGGTTGAATGATGTGTTCCTTTGCTACACATTTGGGATGTTAAGTGTGAAATAATTTTGTAACAATTACTACTTTTTTTCCTTGTCATGTTAGTGTAAAGTTGTTTTTAATGGAATGACAAAGCAGCGATATGCTACATTTACATTTTCCTCCAGATGGATGCCCACATGCTTTTAAAGTTTTATTTGAATTCATAACTTAGACAAGCTGTCAGCGCGTGTCACCAATGCAAGCAGTGTGAAACATGTTTAACGAGAGAAACTCATTTAAAAAGAGTGGCTGAATGTGCTGATGAAAGCAGGTAGTGCTTACACAACCATTAAGCAGAGCAGACGCATAAAGCCTCCGTTTACTGTACTAAGCCTAAGGCACAGAATAAAAAAAACATATGCATTAAAGGTGCACACACAGACAGCACTTCACCGCAATATTAAAACCAAGCACAGGGTTCCTACACATTTTCCATTTCAAACTCTTAAAGACTCAAAATTGATTACAAAATAATTCTGCCTTTGCATATGTCTTATAATCGCTGCCTACCCCATGTTGGAGATGTCAAATGATTTCACACACATTTTTGCATCTATCTTTTTTGTCCCATTTGGACTCCTTTCAACCAGGTTTTATATTTGGGATTTTCAAGCCAGCCCTTGGAAAACTTGCCCGTTGTGTCCGTTCAGTCCACACTCTGAAGCAGAAAGTTGGACGACGTTCCACCTTCAAGCATCTCTGCCCAAAGAGGAAGTAAACTAACCAGTGCTACCAAAAATTAGTTGGAAAAATGTAAATAATTAAACTTTAACAGCGTCTGTGCAGCTTTGTTTATTCACTGTCTCCATGGAAATGATGAATACAGCCTTATACAGAAGAGATAGTCTGTTTACTTTTCTGATAACATCACTGCATAACTCATAAATGTTCAGACAAAGATTCATATTTGGTTATTTGTGATGCTATGTATATATGCAATTCAACGGTATTGCCTCATTTTCTTTAAAACTAATTTGAAAGAATGTCCTGGATCCGGATGTCCAGATTTGGTGCTGAAATTTTATAATTTAGAAAACAGAATGGGGTAACAGTCTGGAAACACAAATAGTTTTCCATACTCGTTTTCCATAGTTTTCTTTTTCCCATACTTATCCAGACCTGGAAATGACTAAAATCAATTTCCATAAGTTTCCATACTGCGTAGGAACCGTGAAGTATCCAACTACTGCAGTAGAGCTGCAAGTAAACAATCACTACCTGCTCTGACAGTATGCAGAAGTGCCTCAGTAAGTGAATAGATATATCTACAAGCCCACAATTAACTGTTTTACTGTATGGCCGAAATAGTTCTTCATTTCAATATATTAGCTTACACCAAGAATATAATTCTCCCTAACCCAAGCTTAGTGTATCCAATAGTATAGTGTCATAGGGCACAATGAAGAAACTTAAAAAATGGTGGAACGAAATGGTGATGTATTTCATGGATACAGAAATATTTTCTATATCGTTGTATTTAATGTCGTCATAGACCACCTCCGTCTACAACGCTGCCTCAGCTTTTGCCTCTTTCTCAAGAGGTACATTATTACGACCTCCTCCACCATCACCATGTGTGTTGTTGTCAGAAAAGTTTTTGACTCTCTTTTGCCCTCTGGTGGATGTATTGCTAAACATCTACTGCCAACGTAAAGGACCAACACGTTCTCATTCCCAACTCGTCACATATGGACATATTGACCCCTTGGTGTCACTATTGAACGCAATGGGTAGTCCTATACGTCAAAATATGATGCTCATAGTCACAGTTTTTAACACGTGGGATACATGCTTTACATTCTGAATACAAACAAAACTACTTATTTATGTTGAGGCAACAAAACCACTTGGGTAAGTTTAGGAAAAAGACCATGGTTTGGGATAGAGCACTTGCTCTGAGCATAAATGAGGCTTTACAGAGTACGTACAGGAATCAGCACAGGTCAGGTTTTTACTAATGCCTACATTTATTCATAACTGAATTTGCAAAATTGGACCCAGGTTGCAAAAGTTTGTAAGTTCCCTTTAGTGCTAAACCCATATCCTAATCCTAACCTAACAGGCAGTTGTTATAAGGAATAAGCATCAATGAAATGTGTAAACTCAAGATAGTTGTCACAGACGAGTAGAACACACACATGCACACACAAAGGCATGAACTTGTGTTAGAACCAAAATCTTTTGCGTTGTCTGTTGTCCCTCCTTATGGACATTTTCCAGTCGGCCTTGCAGGCTCCTCTGCGATCAAGTGGGGAGTCCTTCCTCTTCTGCTTGCCAGTCAGAGCAGGATGCCAGCTGGTTCTCCTGGGGGAAGCTGGAGTGTGACTCGCCACAGTCTGTCTGTTGCCAGGCTCTTTCTCCCAACTCAGTCCGCAAAACAAACTCATCCGCGGCCAAGTCAACACGACAGGCTGTCAACTCATCAACAAGACAAACTCAGATTATAGTGCAGTCACTCAGCTTTCCATCAAACCCCGTGACATCCAACTACACGAGCAAAAAGACAATGAAGACACTAGGAATGGGCATTTCAAGCAAAAATACTCTTCGATATTCACTGGGAACTATTCGACTAACCAAAGCCTTCAGGACTGCTTTAAATTCTTTGTGGCATCGATGCTGGAAACATTCCTCCGAGATTTTGGTCCATAATGACATTTATCAGCTGCACATCAATGATGCGAAGCTCTCGTTCCACCACATCCCAAAGGTGCTCTGATTGGATTAACATCTGGTGACTGGGGAGGCCATTGGAGTTCAATCCCAATCTCATGGATCCTCATGGACTCACAGACTTTGGTAAACCCGTGTTCAGGGCTGTCCCACTGTTAAATCGTCAAATTCTGTGAGGGCTCTTGCAGAAATTTTGAGCCTTTACTGAACACTTTCTGTACTGTAAGTCCGCATTTCTGCAGACTGAGGGAATTACCCAAAATTCATAGCATTGTGACATTACGGAGTGACCAGGGGGAAGCCCTGAAGAGTTAAAAAAAAAAGGTAAACAAAGAGGATTGTCACATGGCTGTTCAGCCTCGTATATATATAATTTACACAGAAACATTAACATTAAGGATTTAAGATGGTTCATAAAAACACATCTTCCTTGGCTGTAAAGAAGGTAAAAAAAGAAAAGGTAAGATAAAAAGTCCCAAATCCACATTTGTACATAACATTTTTTGGTGTTGTCAAGGTAACGTGATGTGTTGCTGCAAAGTGCTGTCCCATTCCTGCTTAAGCTCACACACTAAGACAGTACAGCTGATCACACAGGTGGCGCAATGACGTGAATTTGCTCACTCATTCGTGAGTTGAAAAATCTGAACTTCCGCGGTGAGTGAAGCGAGTAATTGCGCGAATGAAGCGAGTCAAAACAATAGATTCCATCGTCCAAACTCGCGCGAATTAAGCAAGTAGATTAATTTATTCGCGTCCGGTGTGTACACGACATAAGGCCTTGAGGTGGAGATTGAGATTGAGATTGGGCCATTGTCATGTTTAAGAAACCAGTTTGAGATGATTTGAGCTTTGTGACATGGTACATCATCCTGCTGGAAGTATCCATTAGAAGACGGGTGCACTGTGGTCATAAAGGGATGGACATGGTCAGTAACGATACTCAGGTAGACTGTGTAGCATTTAAACAATTCTTGATTGGTACTAACCGGCCCAAAGTGTACTAAGAAAACACCATCATTACACCACCAGCCTGAACCATTGATATAAGGCAGGATGGACCCATGTTTTCATGTTGTTTACGTCAAATACCAAGTCTACCATCGCAGCAGAAATAGACTCATCACACCAGGCAATGTTTTTCAAATCTTCCATTGTCCAATTTTAGAGAGCCCGTGCCCAGTTTTGTTAGCTGACAGGAGTGGCACCCGGTGTGGTCTTCTGCTGTAGCCGATCTGCTTGAAGGTTCCACGTGTTGTGCGTTCAGTAGTCTGGCTCACTATGTATACCATGCCTGGATAAAGCCTTTAAAACCTTACTTCAACAACCGCAGCAGCCTCTGAGCTATCAACCTACACACTGAAAATGACACGTTTTGAAGATTTGCTCTGTTCTTTCAGTGAATGATTGTAAAGATCTACAAAGAATATGTTTACAACATTTTCGTG
>JAOVVB010245951.1:0-21118 GCA_028570985.1 Heterobranchus longifilis | reverse complement strand
GTAGACTGCAGGGGCCGGGGATCGAACCACCGACCTTCCGGTTAGTGGACGACCTGCTCTACCTACTGAGCCACAGCCGCTCCAATAAAAAGCTTATATGTAGAATAATAAAAATTCTGCTTTGCATCTTTTCTCCGTGCAGGAATACCTTCTTTTGGCATATTTCTGGACAACTACACTACAGTAGGGCTGAGCGATTTTGAAAAAATATCTAATTGTGATTATTTTTGACTGATATTGCAATTGCGATGTGATTTGCGATTGTTGGGGCAATTATAATTATTATTCTCCTTTTCATTGAAAAACATATTATGGTGTGATTTTTTGCAGGGATCTGTACCAAACAAAGATGTTTTCTGAAGTCTGTAGAATATGATGTGTAGGCCAGGACCGCTGTGCAGCACAACATTCAATTAAAAATGGCATTTTGAAACACATTTCGCCTTTCAAAAATATTGCGCCTCCTGCGATTTGAAAATTGCACTAGGCTGTATTGCCATTTTGATAAAATGTTGATTAATTGTTCAGCCCTACACTACAGCACTCTACAATGAAAAAAAATATTTCTAGCTATACACTGACTATGTTTACATGCATGCACACAAATACAGAGTAATCAGAGTAAGAAACATGCTTAGTACGACAACATAATTATGCATCACGATATCTCGATATAGGATTTCATCACGACACGATTCCATTGAATGACGATAAATTATCATATTGAATTATTGCCCACCCTGGTTTTAACTACAACTTATTCCATCAAAATATTGTTAAAATGTGTTACACAATATTAAATGAAAGTACCAACGACCTATTCAAGATTTATGCAATGAAATAGATCAGAGACCTCCGCAAACAAAAAGAGGAAGACACTTCCTGGAATGGGATTCCAGGGATTCCTGGAAGGGTAGAAACAGTAGGACCATTTGTATGTTGATTAATTGTCAGAATTGTGTATCTTTTGTCTTTCTGTATGTATTTGATGTGCCAATAAAAGGGGAAAAAAGTAACCTTCCCAACACTGGTTATTACCATATGCAACTTCTATGGTGGGATCGGCTTTGAGAAATACCGAGGCAGGATTTAGAGTGTGACTTCCGTGTTGCACGGTAGAAAGGGATTGATTCGTACTGCTTCATCAGGAGGATGACCTTTGTGCACCAATCAGGCCCTGGCAGCGAGGCCTGCCTTGTTTGGGCCTTTTTTTCCCCCTGTGTATCAACAGGCGCTGTTCACACACACATTAGCCAACATGGCCTCATGCGTTGCCTTGGGTTACCAGACTATAAAAGAATGGGATTATAATGGGCCGCTGGAGGAGAAGAGGAGGCGATGTCTGAGGCAAGGGAGGGGTGTACTGTAGCTGAATTGATGGCTCTTTTCCACAACAGTACCCCCCCCACCCTCCCAAGCCAGGGCATTACCCAAGAGCGAGTGGGAGGAACAGCAGCGGACGCCTACACACGGTTACCAAGGCTGCCGCCTGCATTAAACAGCTCTCAGGACTGCTGCTGCTGCCACAGCGTCCACACTGCCGGGTGTCGCTAAGATGCACGCGGCGTCACACGCACTGCAGAGCGACGTCCTGACTCACAACAACAGATACGACACCTCCCACTGCCTGCGCCACACAGACCACAACCTTGATAACCACACGGGAAAAGGGCAAATGAGAGGAGAGGCAATCTGTTCAGCATCACCCCAGACAGAGCTACTCATGGGTCAACGCTTTCAAAAATACACGAGAGGAGAATAATCAGACAAAATCTCATTTAAAATTGAGTTTGGAGGTAATATTCATGTACTAATTAGGGCTGACAAAGAAATTCTCCACAAAGAATCATGCAAAAGCACCACTTTAAATCTTGTGTTTAAAAGAGATGTGCTCATAGGTTTCTTGGAAATAAGCCATCCGGCATGAAAAAAACATTAAAAAACAGAATAATCGGCTAAAGACATCTTAGTCGAATAAGACCAAAACGATCGATTAGTCGATTAATCACACATTCGTGATGGCGGCGTGCACAGATGCAGCAGCTTTGTGCTCCTCTCACCCGTGCATACTTTTGTTAGTTCTGCAATATGTCATTGTGCATGCACAATGACAATAAAGAAATCTTGAATCTTAACTGATTAAGAGGGGGCAGCCCTCGTACTAATTTGTACAGATGCAGGATTACCCGCAGCATTTTATAACAGAGGTACCCAGCCTCGCCTGAAATTAGGGACGGTATCCTTAGGATTTTACCGATAATACTACTCTTATCGATACTTCTTATCAGTTTGGTTCTTTACTGATACTCTTATTGGTTCTTTTTCATTACTAAATAATTGCTTTTTGAAAGATATATTATTTTAAAAAAGAATACATTCAGAACAGGATTAGAATTGATTTCTATTTTAAATAGGGATGGATCAATATATCTGCCGAACATCGGTACCGGCCGATGTTCTCCTTATTGACTGCAATCAGCAAATAAGATGACATTCACCGATGTCAGTGGCTGATATTTATCTGTTGTGTTGCATCAATTCTGCGCTGACTAAATGTTGTGTTAAAAGGTTAAAAATGCTTTTGAAGCAGTTATTTTCCCCCAAAAAAAACATATTTTTCATGTGAAAGAGGGCTATCAAAGATAGTGTAATGAAATGTTGAATGACTTTAAAAGATCTATTTGTTTCCCTGGCAAAAAGAGGGGAACAAATAACAACAAAAACAAAATAAACAACAACAGAAAAATATCCGCTATCAGTCAAATTGTTATTATAAACAGCGGTATCAGTATTGGCCCAGAATTTCACGACGTATCCCTAATTTTAAATTTAACAAAATTTTTCTAGAGTAGCAACAGTAAAGTTTACAATAGCAAAGTCACTATATAACTCAATAATATCTCACTGGAAACAAATCTAAAATGCAGTAAAATAAATAATATTGCTGACAGAGAGCAGAGGAGATGCTGCAGCGTGATAATAGATTACACAAAACGCTAAAAGTAGCCTAACAATAAAAGAACCACTAACATCGGAGCTTATCAATATTACAGTCTTTAATAATTTTAGCCCCGGGCCCCCGGTCAGTTCAGTACCCATCCCTACTGAAGAAATGATTACCAGTGCAAGACATGGCCTCCTGAAAATCAAGGTAATGCATCGCCTACATTGGTCGAAATAAAAGCACAACAGGATATTTCCAGGAATTGATCCTCCATGTGAACGCTGTGGGCTTGCACCATTAGCTCGTATGTTCTGGAGTTATCCAAGGACATCAAATTATTGGAGCAATATTTTTTTAACCTCATCAAGAATTATGCATAGACCTACTGACTATCCCTTGATGGCGGTTTTAGGAATTACAGGCTCTATCATAGAAAACTAGGATTACCCCCTCGTGGTTGCATGCGTCCGCCAAACATGGCAAAATGTGGATGCTTCATACAAATCTTCAAATTTTCACCAATCTTTCAAATCACCACAATTTCAAGGAGGGCACCCAAGATTAGTGTCACCAATTCAGCATCCGACCAAATGTGAAATATGATCACAGTGTCCCCTTCTGGTCCTGAGTTATGGCGTTGGCCAGAAAATCGTTTTTGCAGAACATTATGATGTCACAGTGAAGTTGGCCTTTGACCTTTTGGATATAAAATGTCATCACTTCATCATTGTATCCTATTAGACATTTGTGTGAAAGTTTGTCATAATTAGCGTATGAATCCTTGAGTCATGGCCCAAAATGTGTTATGATGCATTTTTATAGATTAACTACACAAATATAACAGTGCAGAATACAACATTCTCTGGATTTGTCAAGCAGATATAATAATATATATAATAATATACAAGTAAATGTGCATCTAATGAATCTCAATCTCAATCTCTAAAGAGATGACTTCTCCCACCTGTGTTTGAGAAAGGCAAGATGAATACAGCCTTTAACTGGATGTCCCCCTGACTTATGTCCTGCTGTTGACTAAAAGCTTAGAAAACATGTTTCTTTGGTAACTGACCCGCTGTCCATTTACGGCCTCTTCAATAATAGATCTTTTAAAGACAGAAAAGAGGGTTCGAAAGATTAAACAGAGAATAACATGCTTACAGAGGGGAATTACTCTGTGTATCCAGTGGAATAATGCTTAGATTTCACAATCATAAAATAGACATAATACTGCCTCTCCTGAAGACAGTTATCACATACACCTACTAGGGCTGCTCCATTATGGCAAAAATCATAATCATGATTATTTCGGTCAATATTGAGATCTTTAACACGATTACTCTTTGACTTTGGAAACATCATGTATTTATTGAACTTTAAAAAATAATAAATTAAAAAAAAGAGAAAAATAAATAATATATAAACAGGTCATACATACACACAGAAATAAATATTATAAAAATAATAAAACAATCAGATCTAAATAAATAAGATCAACTATGCTGTGACGTTAGTGCACTGCCACAACCTAATGAGTAAACTCCTAAACATATATTCAACATTTTGGTAAACTATATTCAACTTATTCCAGTCAGTAACTCAGTGAAAACAGGTGAAAATGCACCGCTGTAGAGGACAGAGGGTGCGCTGGATTGATGACACATGACAAAACGAGAGCATCATTGTGAAACAGAATGCGGCACAATAATCGATTCATTTCGATTGATTTCATAATTGAAAATAAAATTTGATTAACCGCCCAGCCCTAACACCTAACTGTGGAGGATTAAATTAGACAATAAAGCCCACAGGCTTATTTCCATTGTGGCGTCCTCTGGGTGGGTCTTGTTATTTCTGTCGGGTGTTTTTAGTCGTTAACAGGGAATGCTGATGTGAGCTGTGTGTATTGTGGTGTGGCCCTGTTTTCAACAGGATATCACATTCATCAGCATTTAAGCTTGTGTAATCATTTACCTAACTGCGGATGTGAGATTCTTCAGAATGACAACTGAGGGTTTGTTTTATAAGGTGACTCAGAAACGCAGAGCTCATTATGAAAAGCCCGTCTGACAAACTCAACCAAGATTAATCTGTTTCATTAGAGCAAATGTGATCCTGGCTCTCAAGCACTGATCAAATCAAACCACAGTGATAAAAGATAAAAAGATGTAAAGACAAAAACTGCGATGTTCACAGCCAGCCTGCTAACAGCAGGCTGCTACAGTACAACCACAGTACAGCACACATCAGACATTTCTCCGGCATCGAACAGGTGAAGCTACGCCTGAAAACTAACCTGCTGCAGGTACGGTTATCAACCAGGTTTATCAAACTGAAGTTCCTGAAAATAAGCCAGAATTACTGGTTTAACTGGTAATCTTGCTTTATGAATGCACCAAGAAAACACTGAAATCCATGAGAATTAAACTTCAGGTTACTGAATAGGGAGCCGTCTTTTTGTAGGCCAACCCGGAAGTTAGCGTTGCAATGGGTTCCCTCGTCAAAAAGCCTATGTGATATTTGCATTGGATTTTGGATCATTGCAGAAAATGAACTCCATGGCGAATAGAAGTTTATAAGATAAGATATAACAACACAGTGCATACATACAATACATACACAGACTGCAAACCAACCAACAAATTGCACACTGCCCGTCGTACAACACATCATAATGGTCGTCATAATGGTGTAAATACAGTAATATGTGCAGCCTCATCGATACAGGATCATCATTAAAAAATGTACATACAGTTAAACAGCGCTAACAGGGCTTAGGCTCTGGCTAGCTTGCTATTTAGGGCTTTGATGGACAGGGGGACAAAGGTGATTATAGGTTATGATACTTCCAGGTTTTGTCTAGCAAGATAATCTCTCCATATGAACACCACTTTTAGAAGAAGACGATTTTAGAAGCGTAAATGCAATCTGCAGAATTAAAAAGCTAATGTTAGGCAATAAATGAACTACAGCAATGGTCGCATTTCACAGGCCAATGTCCACAACAACCTCTGTAGTCTCATTTAGCCACTTGTTAGCAACCGCCTTTTTAAACACACGTACAGACGTATTTTATGTCGTAGAACAAAACGTTAAAATCTCTGAAGCTTGTGTTAACCACAGACCTGATTTCAAACATCTAAACAAAAAAACATTCAAAAAAACACACTGACTTCCAGACAAGGAACCGGAAGTGCTAAAATGCTAACTCATTTCCGTGTTTTAAAACTACAAACTTAGGCGCCCTATGCGTTAATAAAATAATGCCGTTATTGAAGCTCTGTGAAAGACTATGAAGGGAGGAATCAGGTTGTGTGGAAACCAGAGGTCAAACTCTCTCTCTCTCCGATACACACCTGCCTGTCCCAGACAGGTGATAACAAATATTGGTTTTTATCCACGGTTGTTTTGTCTCCACCGTCGCATCCTCAAAGAGACCAATGGAAACCTAAACTCGCCTCTAAAAAAGCCTGCTGTTGTTCTGCGGCTCAGCTGCCGTAACAACGCTTTCCTTTGCGTTGCTGCTGGTAAACAACCACTTAAATGGCTATAAAACCAGATCCAGTCCAGTCAGTGGTGAGCACACACACACACCTGGGGTCTGTTTCTGCAGCTTCACACACACCCTCCTCATTAGCATCAGATTTGCTTCTCTCGGTGTGCACACAGTCACACAGGGAAAGTTGATGCTCATCTGCTTGTCACATGTGTAATGAAGCACAATTATCAATAACCACACGTTCACTGGAATCATGTTGCAGGATAATTACAGTGTTATAATAATACACTAATACACTAATTCACTAACTGGGCCAGTTTACTACACAAGGAAATAATGGTGACTGCTTTAACTGGTTAAAAAGATATTTAAGATTTGGGTGAACAAGTCAATAAGGACATCTTAATTAATGAGTTTTTATAGTGTTCTCATGTGGCTTTCTAAGAATGGTTCCCTTAAAATGTATATATATATATATATATATATATATATTTTTTTTTTTTTTTTTTTTTTTTTTTTAATAATCTCCTTTTTCTGATGTATTTCCTATTATGTATATCTGTTT
Organism: Heterobranchus longifilis; assembly: GCA_028570985.1. Classification (NCBI taxonomy): domain Eukaryota; kingdom Metazoa; phylum Chordata; class Actinopteri; order Siluriformes; family Clariidae; genus Heterobranchus; species Heterobranchus longifilis. The sequence goes on along the minus strand of JAOVVB010245951.1, from coordinate 14,110 downwards.
TATGTATCTTGTTCCTTCTTTTATCAATTTATTTAAAGGTTTTTCTTAAAATGAAGGTGTTTTTAGGATGTACCACATCCAATTGACACATTTGGGGTTAAGACCCCTCCTGCACAACTTTAGTACTGCCCCGAGTTTAATTTTCCCCCTTTGTCAACCATAAATGGTGTCACCTATATCCTTTATTGAACAATCCCCTTGGAGCCAACCCACCTTTGTAGGTGTGCCATTGGTTGAAGTGTGTGGATGTTTATGATTGGTTGTCTCTCATATATATACTGTATTTTTTACCTTTTTTAAAACTTTTTTCTGTCCCATACTTACATATTTAAATGATGTTTGTTGCTCTTTACACTACAAGAGTGTTTACCTCTTAATACAAAAGAAGGAAAACATTATCTTTCCTTTCTAATACAATAAAATAATCCCACTAATTATTTATTTGAAAGAGCACACCATTGATTTTCATGTTTTAGCCCATTTTCAGCACATCACATATTAGCCTTTTTGCAAACAATGCTGTTGTGTTTTACATTTTAACATGTATTTTTCTAACTATTTGCTTTCCATTCATTTCAGTAAAGTACGGAAATAAATCTGCAGACTTGAAATTGCTGCTCTTAACCTCTTAACACTGCAGTTTCAAGGCAGAAATTCTCCATGGTGTTGACTGCTCATTTCGCTCATATGTCTTGTAGGAACTAAAAACACCATATAGACATGTTAACATGGTTAAAAGCACCATATAGACATGTTAACATGGTTAAAAACACCAAATATACATGTTAACATGGTTAAAAACACCATATATACATGTTAACATGGTTAAAAACACGTTAACATTTGCTACAGACAAAAAAAATAAATGGGCAAATCCAATCACCAATCCATCAAGACAAACTACTACTAAACTACTAGAAGTGAGTTCAGGAGCTCTGCTAAAACAAACAGCAGACTCAAGCTACATCAAATGAGATTGTTTCACCTAATCCCCTCCCTCTGATTAAGACATGTCTGGCTACAAACTTGGAAGTACAGCCACCTGCAAAGCAAAGAAAACAAGATATGTGGTTCTGTCACACGACCACAGCCCAGATATTCAAACTGTAAGCAAATGGCTGTGTTTCTGGTGAGCAGGGAGCACGCTCGCTGCAACAGGTGGACAAAAAGCAAAGTCACACAGCGAGCCACACCTCAAAGTCTACAGCTGTAACCAGACTTTGACCTGAGCACATAAAAAGATCCCATTCTTCATCTACAGACTGAAACACTACATTCATGTCCTGCTGGCTGAGTCACGATAACTACTTTTGGTGGACGATACATTATCCCAGAAATAATTGCATAAACGATATTGTCATTTTAAGACCACTTTATACCACTGATATAATGATAATATAATAGCAGGATGGGCGATATGACAATATGTATCATCAAAATGATATTTTTCTATATCGTTTCTATCGGGATGTCAAAAAGCCAGCAGCCAAACTGCATTATGGCTAGGGCTGCACAATTAATCGAAATTGTATCGAAATCGCAATATGTGCTACTGCAATTTTCAAATCGCAGTAGGTGCAATATTTGTTAAAGGTGAAATGTGTGTCAAAATACCATTGTTGTACTGCAGAGATGTCCTGGCCTACACATCATACTTTACAGATGATCATTCCCTCTATCCCTCTATCGCAAATCATATCTCAATTGCAATATCAGTCAAAATAATCGCAATTAGATATTTTTTTCAAAATCATTCAGCCCTGATTATGGCAATATTTATGTAATTTATACGATGCTTTACGTTCTGATCATTACACATTATGTTCATTTTGCACTAAAGTTCTTAATAAAATGGGGAAATACTCTTTCATTTGTAAAGTATTTAATTCACACAAGAGTATACAAAACTAGGCATTACCATGTGGTTCTTTCATATAGACTACTTATTGAATTACCAGAAAACATGCTATATCGTGATATATATCGTTATTGAGAAATGGAATGACTGATATCGGGATAGAATATTTTGGCCATATCGCCCAGCCCTATATAATAGCATAATAATTAAAAAGTGCACAATGTCAAAGAGCAAAGGACTTTTAATTCTTAAGAATGATTTAATGCAATGTGATGTCTGTTTGGAAAGAAATGTGTCACCTATTAGAGGCACAAGGAACTGAAGACAACGCCATTGTTCATATTACATAATTCATATCAGGCGCAGCCAAGCACAAAGAGCCACTGGTTTACAAACAACAAACAGCTCCATGTGTGACTACTTATTTGTCCTCCAGTTTACTTCAGTGTTGTGCTAAATTAAACATAAAGTAAACATAAAGTAGTTCCTCAATGAGTGTTAATGATTTATGTTTTCACAGCAGACATCATGTTTTCCATTATTATTAAGGCAACAGCTGGCAATCTTTTCTTTAAATGCTACAGAATTGTATTAGTATCAAATGCTTGGCTCTTAGCCTTGTTTATTTATTCACTTAGCAGGTATTTCATACATGTGCTAATTGTATTTAGAGAAATGTTCAGCTGCTTGTTTTATTAAACACTGATGCACTGAAAAGTTTGGCATTTTTTGTAAATGAAAAAAATATTTTATTTGATATGTGTATTTTTTTTCTATAGTTCTATTTATATTTTTCTTTAACTGCATTACTTTGCCTTTCTTTTACAATACTTGACTCCTAAAGTAACGCACAAAAATTCCATTGTACCTGGACTGTCCTGTACTGTGCATATGGCAATAAATCTCTTGAATTGGCACTGTGTTGAAAACACTACCCAGCAGCTCAGAAAATAGTGAAAAATGCCCACCACATTTTCCCAGAGTCCAAGTTAATGTCTTCAAATTGCTTTTTTATGACTGACCAACACTCCAAAAAGAACCCTAAAAATAATTTTAGCACAGCTCTAGCACAATGGTTCCCAAATTTTTTCACGTCATCGACCCCTAACCTGACACAAATTAGACCACGGGTCCCCATTTAATAAGACTTTTGCTTTTAGATGTTTCATTACAGAAAGTGTATGAAAATGATGACTACATTCTGACATTGTCTTACTTATGAATTATAGTGAAAATACCTCAAGGACCCCACTTTGAGAACCACTGCTTTACACATTGAGAGGTGTTTATTTAGTCTACCCTCACTGATATAAATTGGGTGGACAAAATATTAGTAACACCTCACAGTAGGATGAGAAAAAAGTATAATTTGGGCTGCAAAACTTAGGTATCATTTTGTAGTACCCAGCCCTACTTGCAGGTATCCATTAAAAATTAGACTTTTTTGTTGGGAAATCACCTGGCTTTAGTCCAACAGATCTTTTGTCCTGTGAGACAGAGGTCAACATGGGCAGCGGAGTCACATGTGGGTGAGGTTTGATAGTGTTTATGGAGGGAGGAGGCCCTGGGCAGAGCTGCTCCCCCGGGTGCTCTGGGACGCCTCTGGCTGTGGCTGGGACGAGTTATCTGGTTAGATTTGAGGCGATGCCCGCTGAGCCGGACGTCAGGGACTTCCTGTGGTAAAAACTGTGGAGTCCAACAACTCACACTCCATCTGTGCCACATTTCTGAATAGACCAGTATCCTCAGTGGCACACATACTTTCTACACCAAAGAATGCCAATGTGACATAACTGCTTGATGGGACAGACTGATATGTTGAAATTTGGATTGTTATTTTTCTTTTGCTACCTGCTTGGCAAGCTTTGAGGCATTATTTCAGCAGGGAACATTTTTTTTAACCTGATGTGGCAACTACAAAGATAAACACGAACCAATGTCTTTACTGATCCCGGTACTGTAGATACTTATCCCCAGAGGTCAAGATCAGCTACAGAACAGTGGCCGTTTGCACAAAACACTTTAACTTTTCTCCTTAGTTAAGGAAAAACGTTGAGGCATTTAGTGCATTAAAAGAGATTTTACAGCAGTAAAATACTAGTTGCCATGGAGACTGTTTGTTTGCACTGTCGCTGATCTTAAAGAGTTACAAAAACAAAGATTAGAACAAATGCAAAACAAATATGTATATAATTTCTTTATTATTTATGTACATGTGTATTTGACTTGTATTTGAATTTGAGTTGTCTTTAAGTTCAAAATTGCAGACATAAACAAAGCAAAACTAACTTGAACCCTGATGTGGGTCCCGGTTAAAATAGGGTCAGGGGCACCATAAGTTTTTTTTTCCTTGCTTTGGTTGCTAAGGTATTTTGTCCTCAAGTATAAGAGTATATAAGGAGAACATTTTAAGGACACCTTAAGGAGAAGACTTAAGGATATTTGTGCAAGTGATTTTATTTTAAGGAAACCTTAACTCAGACTTTAAGGAAAATCTTAACTGAAGGCATTTTGTGCCGCCGGGAACTGTACTCCTACAGCTGGTGCAAGATCAAGACTTCCGACACAAGCTGCTGAAAATCTGCTAAAATCCCAAATCTCTTTAGCACCTCTGTGCTTGTTAGGAAAAGAACACGCCGTAAGGCAGTTTCTGTACTAAAACAAGTCCAGACAAAGACATAACAGTCCTAATGAGTGTAACTGAGACATGATGGAACAAATACCCCTAGAAAAATGGCTGGTGTCCAAATCAGAGAGAATAATGGCAGAGTTTGAGCCTCATTAAGGACATTTTCTACCATCAAATCAGAAAGACTGTGGCCAGTTTCAGGGAAGCAGCCCTCCACTTATCACATCGATCTATATATGAAGTCCTGTATTGTGTGCTTCACTGTGTACCAATGCCACTGAGACAAATTCCCTTCCAATTATTGCACTTGTTGAATGAAGCAACTGCATCTCTGAGCTTCAAGAGGGGGAAGGTAGTTCATGTCTGCAGCTCTTACAGCACACCAGGCCTATCTAGTCATATTTCAGGCTGACGAAAGACAAACATGCCACTCACACTTTCCTTTGAAAACCTTAAGCAGTCTGGGCTTAGAGGACACAGAACCTGCTTTTGTTTTCAGGACCTCCCGCTCGTAGACATGCAGCTTTTGCTCATGCTTCCCAGTGGAACTTAAAACTGTATCTAAAAATAGAGATAATTTGTGAGGTATCCAGTGACTTCATAAGGAAGACACAGATCTATCTCAGTATTGCAGGGTTGAAAGTGTGCAGGCTTGGCAGGGCGTGCCTTTACAAACACTTTGACACGGGACAATCAGAGTTGACTCTTAATGGCCACAGGGCGATTCTCAAAGAAAAGACACTTATAAAACTGCCTACCCAAACCTTTACTGCAAGTATCCATTCATTACAGTTGTGAAAGAAGTATTACAAATGATTTACCGATAAAGTAGCAATACCACAGTCAGGGTCCAAAATTATCACCATGTAATAGCCACATGCTGGTAAAATATGCAAGCAGCTAGTAGATTTGCTTCATTCATCAGCCAGAAAAACAATAATGAGTGGCTGGTAAATATGTGGACAAAAAAGTTAATTTTGGACCCTGCACAGTGTATTTAAGTATTATCAGCAAAATGTAAAAGTAGTGATTAGACAAATGGCTCCTGTAACTGATATATGATACATGTCATTAATAGATTGTTGATATTGATAAATCAATCAATGAGTAAGTAGCTGGCCAAGGTGGAGCTAGTTTTACTTACTTCATATACAGTCAGGCAGTGTAGTCCAGTGGTTCCCAATTTAGGGGTCTCCTAACAGTTGATAATATAGCACATATACTGACTCAAATTTCTCAGAAAATCTGATGTGCATTTTGTGTCCATGCATGTAAACATAGTCACATGTATAGCTGGAGGGGGATCTCTATAATTTTCACAACTGATATGTTCATTTTTGTACTAAAGTTCTTAATTAAATGAGAAAATACTCAATACTCTCCATTTGTTAAGTATTTAACTGACACAAGAGTATCCAAAAATAGGCTTTATCATGTTGTTAATTCATATAGCCAATTTATTTATTAAATGTATTTATTAAACATGCTATGCACAGGTATATGAAATAACCTATATGGGGCTAGAAGATTTTGGCCATATCACCCAGCCCTATACCCCCCTTTTCTTTTTTCTTTTGTTGGGAAATAGTAAAGAAATAAAATAAAAAAAAAAAAAATGAAGCAGTTTCACATTCTGTATAAATGTCAAGATTTTTGCAGAAATGCTTCCAATAAAAATACTGGAAACATGACATGTAATCAAGTTTGAAGTATAGCATAAAATGGAAATACTCATGTACCTTTTAGTACCTAAAAGTGTAGGCCTACATGAGTAAGTTACAGTACTTGAGTATAGCCTATGTACTTAGTTATTTTCCACCACTTTTTTAGAAGTCTAGAAACAAGGGTATCTGTTATAGGCTACTTCTTTACTTTGAGTTGAACACTTGAACGCAACACTAAATCACTCCCATGGCGTTTAGACCTCCTTTAAACAGCAACAGGTGAGCTTACCTCAGGTGGGCTTATATTAAACGCCTCCGCTATTTTCCCGTACAGCTCCTTAACGTTGGAAAAGCCCTCGATCCTGCCGGTGGGACTGCCGTGCGCCAGCTGCGTGTGGAACACCAGTTTGGGCCGCAGGTTGGCAGGTGGAGGCGGCAGCCCCGCGCCGTTCACGGCCGATTTAGCCAAGCTCCCCCCGGCACCTGCGTGTCCGCCGCCGACCTCCTCGTTGTCCACCAAATGCTCTTTCGTCGATTTGTTTTTCTTCCTCCATGGTCCCAGCGGCATTTTTGTTGTTGTTTTAGTTTGTTTTTCGACGTTGTTAGTAAACAAAAGTCCGCTGCTATAACATTGAAGTAGCTAACCTGTTGAGTTCAAAGCCCAACGCTCGTGTTGTCCTTATTTACTTCCTTATTTCCACAACGTCTTCCTTCCTTCCTTCCGCGACACACTTTTCCTCTCCTCACCTGCCCCACAGCTTAGATTTGTTCCTCGACAGTGGCGCGGCCCTCGCTTGCTGAATAAATGTGTGAATATTCAACAGGTAGGTGGTGGTGAGTGTATGGGATAAACTGTGACACAACCTGCTGGCTGCTTTTCGGCTAACAATAGCTACTCTGTTTGTCTATCGGCGTGCCGCGGGGCGCATGCGCAGTGGGACGAACCCGGGATCAGTGCACCTGTGGGGAGCATGCATCCATGGTGGGGAGGCTACTCAAGGTTTTAAAATACATGCGTGAGCTTACTCCATCAGGGCAGGGGTTATATGGAAGCCTATTTGGGCAAAAAACGTTCTCGAAATAATGAGTTAGTATCTCAAAATAATGACTTAGTATGATACTAACTCGAAAAAATAATGAGGACATTTCTCAAAATAATGACTTAATGGTTATGTGCTTGAAAATATATTTTTTTATCTGCAAAAGGGGGGCCTTGCAAAAAAAGTTTGGGAACCACTGACTTAGTATCAGAAAATAATGACAACATTTCTCAAAATAATGTTAGTAGGCTATATCTCAAAATAATGAGTTAGTATCTCAAAAATAATGAGAACCTTTCTCGAAATAATGAGATCCTTTCCCAAAATGATGAGAAACTTTCTCAAAATAATGAGAACCTTTCTCAAAATAATGCATTCTCAGGACTTTTATAAGCTTTCTGTTCCAAATGCCCTATGGAAAAAGGGCATTTGTGTTTTCTGCACCCATGGCATGGAATACGTTGTAGAATTACTTTAAACTCAGGGACTTAATCCTGCTATTGCTTTCAAATCAAGAATGAAATAATTACATAATTGTCAATGTTTTTAAAATGACCTGGTGATGTAACTAACTCTCTTGTCTTTTGAAATGTGAGATGCTTGTTTGTTAGTTTATTGTATTTTTGTCTGTTTTGTGTTTAATATTTGTATCTATCTATATATGTTTGTTTTTATGCTGCAGCCTGTCATGGTCAGGTCTTCTGTGAAAAGAAGATTTTTAATCTCACTGGGACTCTCCTGGTTAAATAAATGTTAGGCCTAAATAAAAAAATGAGAAACCTCAATATTTTTGACTTAGCCTACTAACACAGGCCTATGCAAATTCTGAGAAACTTTCTCATTATTTTCAATATTAAGTCATTATTTTGAGAAAGTTTCTAATTATTTTATATATCTATATATATAGATACATACATATATACATATGTAGTATGTATCTACAGATAGATAGATAGATAGATAGATAGAAAGATAGATAGATAGATAGATTTGGCCTTGAGCTTTAAACTAATCAAATGTCAGCAGCCAGTGGCCCTCTCTGTCCAGCAGGGCCCTGTATGGCCCCTGAGCCGTGGTGAGTGATGTGGCGTCCCCTGGTGGGAAACAGTAACAGTCTGTGTGTTGGCAGCTGATAGCAGCAGCTGAGACCACACAGCTATATTTACACATTCATACTTCTGCCATTAGTAAGCATAAAGTTCAGTCAACATATGTTTAATATACGTACACCAGAAATGTTACTGTGTAAGTTTTACAACAACAAAATATCCACATTTGACTACTAAAATATAAATCTGAACAACCATTTTCTGGCTGTGTACTATTGCTATACAGACTGTTCACTGACTATAAATAGGCCTAAGCAGCATTAACGGTTTTAAAGTGATTATTGTTAATAACACACTGTTTATTTCAAGGAGGATTCATCGCACGCCTCCACATAACTGAAACAGCTCGAGACCACTTCATGTGGAAATATTTATTTTAAAATTCAAGTTCAATATCTTCACACATGTAAGTTACTAAAACGCACACGTGACGATCCAGTTCATTGGACCACGTTTCTCTTGAATATCCTGTACACAGATTTTAAGACATCATCTATGTATCTCTACATGACAAAATAAACACTGAATGACAGTTAAAAAATGTCAATAATGAAGCCTGTCAGATCTAACAAAATGCACCGTTTGGCACTACAAAATTTGGCAACTCTAGGCTCACTCATTATGGAGTCATAGGAGTGCCATAAAAGAATAAAAAACAAAAAAATAAGTGTGGAAATATAAAGAGGAATAAATAAATAAATTTTAAAAAAGTGGAAATATAAAAAGAAGAAATAAAACAGTAAATAAGTAAATAAAATATGTGGAAATATAAAAAGAAATAAAACATTTAGAAAATGTGGAAATATAAGGACAAATAACAAAATATAAAAGGATGTCTGTATATATGTATTTATATCCCTTTACTTGTTGACAAATACATACTTAGAATTATTCTTTTATGTTTTATTTGTCTTTATATTTCTACATTTATTTATTATTTTATTTATTTCTCTTTCCACATTTTTTTTTATTTACTTATTTCTTCTTTTATTTATTCCTCTTTATATTTCCATATTTCTTTTCTTATTCTTTTACAGATTTATTTATTTTTTACGGCACTCCTGTAACTCGCTACCAAATATTTCCAACAACAAAAAGATAAAGTGATTGTGGCACACACATAAAATGTGTTTCTTTCAGATATAAACAACAGTCTTTCGCTTGCACTTATTATCGACTTGACAGCATGCATGGCATTTATAAAAACACCACATAGCTCAAAAATAGAAAGTGCACACTCGTTGTAGGGGGTCCGTCTGTGACCTGTCGGAGCTGTCCGCGTGTGTTTCTGTGAGTGTGTGTGGTAACGAGGGCGAGCGCTGTCATGCGGTTATCTCCCCATCGCTCAGTCCGTGTCCTTCGTCCTAAGCAGGTAAATGCCGTTTCAGGACGTCCTTGGCGTTGCCGGGCAACGTCTCTGGAAAGTTAACGTCAAACTCCACCACCAGGTCTCCTCTCTGCTCCGGGTTTTTGGGTAAGGGAAGACCCTGTCCCGCCACAGTCTTTCTCATGCCAGGCTTGATGACATCCGTGATCTTCATGTTGCACGTCTTCCCGTCTATCGTCGACACGGTAACCGAGCATCCGCACAACGACTGAAAAAGACAGGAAGTCAGAGTGAGAATCAGGAGCAACCCACACATGATCTACTGTAAAAATAACACTTGAATCTCTTATAGGCTGAGATTACATTTAGAGGCCTACATGTGCAAACTACTGCTGGGTAATATTGTATGTAATATGTTCTCATATCAATATATTGCACAACAAATCTACACAAATTCACATCTAAAGAAATCAAAGCAGCTGACTATGATCCATTGTTATGAAGGCTTATAGGGTGCGTCAGTTTGTAGTTTCAAAATGTGGAAATGAGTTAGCATTTTAGCACTTCCTGTTTCCTCGCCTTGAAGTCAGTGTCTTTTTTATGTGTTTTTGTTTAGACGTCTGAAATAAGGTCTGTGGTTGACACTTACGTTTTGTTCTACGACATAAAATACGTCGGTAAATACCCCGCTGGTGAATTTAGAAGCTTTTACGTGTGTTTAAAAAGGCGGTAACAAGTGGCTAAATGAGACTACAGAGGTTGTCGAGGACATTAAAAGTCACCGTCGTCCTACTAACCTGACGGTGACGTTTAATGTCCTCGACGACCTCTGCAGTCTCATTTAGCCACCGTGAAATGCGACCGTTGGTGTAGTTCCTTTATAGCCTGACATTAGCTTTTTACTTCTGGTGATTGTATTTACTCTTCTAAAATCATAAAAGTGGTGTTCATGTGGAGAGATTATCTTGCTAGACAAAACGTGTAAGTATCATAAACTTGTGTTCGCCACAGAGCTTATTTTCTACAATGATCCAAAATCCAATGCAAAAATCCCATAGGCTTTTTGACGAGGGAACCCATTGCGATGCTAACTTCCGAATTGGCCTACAAAAACACGCCATCCCATCACCGTGTTTGCAGTATTCTTATCTACAGACCTACACAGGACCCCAGATATCTGAACCCTGAGCAAATCATACAACTATTTTGACAATATAATCTCAATTTAAGGTCCATTTAATAGCTTTTCCAGACCTTTCAACCGCTACAGACCACATCAACAGTCTTTGTTAGTGGATGAAGTTCGCTCAGCTGTCTAAAGCTGCCGTCACACGATCAGAGCAAAACCGTGAGGCAAAGCACAGCGCAGATATACGTCATCATTGCTCCTGGCTGCTGTCAGCTGTTATCTCATTCGATGTGCGGTTCTGCGCGACGCCGAGAGTAGCGGTCCGTCTAATCGGGCGGCACCACTCTCATAGAAAAACAACGGCACGGCCAGCGCAGAGCGTTTTTACAGCCCTTCATGTGTACGGGACTTGATGGCTCAGTTGTCATCACGTGATAACAGGTGCTCGTAATCTCTATTCAAAGATTGTCTTTGGCATTGCACATAAACAACTTCTCTTTTTTCTCTCTTTTTATGTCTTTTCTGATGCTGTGAAAGCTCTGAAAAAAAGCTAAGTGGCCCTTGAGGTAAGATTATTGTTCTCAAAGTCAAGAATGCAACTTTCAAGTGGACATACAACTATTCTCTTTGGGAAACAGTGGAAACCTTTTATAGTGATCACTTCTCTCCAGGTCAAAGTGATAAGTGGATGATTATTGTTTTTCTTTTACTTTAGTTCTCGTGCAGATTACCATCTAATTGACATTTGTATATTCATCACATGAATATAAAGTAATGAAACAAATGGCTACGCTATTTACTGAATTTTATTGACTGTTTCAAACGCTTTTCAAATGACTTTAAACTACAGTACTGTGTATAATTCAAATACACTATCATACAGTACTGTACTATATAATATATAGCTTACTGTAGTTTGAATTATAATGAGTCTATAGTCTAAAACAGTTAAAAAAAACGGTGCTGTTTACATTACAGTGTATTTCTACTGTAGGCTATCAATGCAGAACTGATAGTAAAGTTTCAAAACAAACGTATTCATAAAATATTCTGATTTTAGTCAAAAAAAAAAAAAAAAAGTATCATGGGAGTGAAGTAAAAAAAAAACCAATTACCGTAGTTTTAAAATGTTTTTCCATATGTTGTCGTGTATGAAAAGACCCCAAATGAACAAATAATTGGGCTATGTTTTAGGACACCTTTAATGTGACTAAAATAAACGTGTGATTTCTCAGCATGATTCACGTTGTACGGAGCCGATCCGCGGCTGTTTGCATACGTCGCTCACATACTCAGAGTTGAAGCGCTGAGATCTCAGAGTGTTGGAGAGAGTAGGAGGATCCGTATAAGTACATCTTGCAATGTGTGCACGTGGGCGGCTGCCGCCTCTCTGCCCTCCCTGTGATACAGCTCCTATTTCTCAATGTTGATGATCCAAATTACATAAGTGCATCGCTAAAGTGCGGTGTGGTTCAGTACTATGCTCATTCAGGACACCTGCACTTTCCAGGGAAAACAGACTACCTACTGCTTATTGATTGTCACCAGGCTTTTTTTTTTTTTTTTTTTTTTGAGCATCAGGGCTTTAAAGCAGCACTCTAAAGTCAATATGTTCTGAATCTCCTGTGTGTGACTAATCCATCTATCAGACTCTATTAATACTACACTCACACAAGTGGGTGCCGAAATAGAAAACGCCTCACCTGTCGTAAGCTCACACGCACAGGATACACAATGTTCGAGCCCTCCCGCCTAAAGTGAGGGTGCGGCTTGTCCTTGATGACGAAAACAATGTCAGCAGGAATGGTATTGGGCGACTCGTCTCCCTCCCGCGGGAACGTGATCTTGGTTCCCTCTTTCCAGCCCCGCTTGATCTCGATGGTGAGGATCTTGTCCTCGTTGCGCATGGTCCTGGCGTCTGGATTTAGCCTTTTGCGAGAGATTTTCATCCTCTTGGTGCAGCCGTGGAAGACCTCCTCCAGGGAGACCCTCAGTTCGTGGATGATGGCCGGGTCCTGCTTCCGGCGCTGCTGGCCCCCGGGGCCGACGTGCCCGTCCCGAGGGAATCCGTTCATGTTGAAGTTGGTGAAGGAGCCGAAGGGGTCGTTTCCGTCCACCTCCATGTCGTCGTCGTCTCGGCCGTTGGCTTTACGCCCGAAGAACATCTCGAAGGGGTTGGAACCCCCGAAGAACGTGGCGAAGGTGGCGTGGGGGTCCCCGTGGAAGGTGTAGGTGAAGGTGTTGCCTGGTCCATCACCAGTGGGCCCGCTTCCTCCCTTGAGACCTGATGAGTGACAGATTATCATGTTTATTTTACAGTTTATTTTCAATGGTTGCGTCTGAAATTCACATGTAGAGCTGAACGATTTATAAAAAATATCCAATTGCGATTATTTTGACTGATATTACAATTGCGATATGATTTGCAATCTTAGAGGGAATGATCATTTTTATGTAATTATTCTTATTTTTTATTGAATTTTGCGAGGATCTGTACCAAACTAACTAAATCTGTAGAAAACGATTTGGAGGCCGGGACATCTCTGCAGCACGACGATATTTAATTTAAAATGATATTCTGACACACATTTTGCCTTCAACAAAGATTGCACCTCTTGCGATTTGAAAATTGCAGTCGGCCATATTGTAATTTCGATAAAATGTCGATTAATTGTCAGCCATACTTAGTCGCAAAAACAGTATGTGAGATTTTTTAGTATGTCCGAAACCTTAGCATGAAACCAATAGTACGCAATGTGCAATATTTCCAGTGAAATATTACAGTATGTAACACTGGACACCACGCCGGGATAAATATCCCACAATGCAATGCGGTAGTGACGACAACGCTCATAACAGAAAGTGACCCGGCGACGCCAATAACGCTTCAATTTACATTTCTACAGATTAAAAATCCCCTGCGACCGTTGGATTAGCTGTTTACCTTTTTCCAGTAATGTAAACATTATCTGGTGACGACGGTAGAGCTGAGGATGGTACAGGTTACCATGGTTACGTGTCCAACCGGCAAGGAGGCTCACACAGTAATTACAGATCAGTGCAACCGAAAAGATCCACACTGCTGTTAATTTACACAAAAGTATGTTGAACGATGGTATACCTATAGTAGTGCTCAGTATATGATTTCAGACGCAGCCAATGTCATTTGAACATTCTGTGTTTTGTAGGGCTGCACAATATACTTTTTTTTTTATCATCATTGCAATATCAACTTTCGAGAAAGACTGTGACATATCGCAAAAAAGTAGAGTATTGGTAGAAAACTGCTCTTTAAAATGTAACTATCATTCTTTTTTCTTTTTTTTTTAAATGGTGCATTTTGTGTTCAGTTCA
>JAOVVB010245943.1:0-21118 GCA_028570985.1 Heterobranchus longifilis | reverse complement strand
AAATGTGTTTGATGATCAGAAACATTTTGTGTGACAAACATGCAAAAGAATAAGAAATCAGGAAGGGGGCAAATAGTCTTTCACACCACTGTATATATAAATATGTTTAATTTTCTGTCACTTAAAATATCATCACAACTGCCGATGTGCGACCCCCATCGGCACGCAATGTATTAAACTTTTCGAGCCCCGAGCTCCGTTCCATTCCGAAGTGTACTTCACAGGGTGCTCCCTACTCCCTACTCCATTTACAGTGAATGTGGGTGAAGGGAACTTCCCTCGACAAAACTTCGCCATTCGGAACACCCTCTGTATTATTGATAATTAGTGTGATTGAAGTGATTAAAGATGTACCAAGATATATTTATTTTTTACAGATTACTAGCCTCTATAATATTAAATATTTCTTAATTTAATTAAAGTTTAAATTATTGTGTCATATTAATATGATGTCGTCGTCGATAATGATGATAATAAAACATATTAATCTTTCGCTCCAGTATAAGCGATAAAAGGATGACGGCAGACGGCATTTTTGTTTTGCTGCAAGTGGATAATTTAAGTTCGGCTTTTTATTTCATAGATACGAAGAGGACTCAAATAGACATCGAGTATTTTATTTCAAAGTAACCTTTAACCCAGCGCCTTCTATTTCAGAGTTCAAAAATGTTTTTGTTGCGTGCAGAAATAAGATTCCGATTTTTCTCTGCAGCAGTTCATTGGTTTCATAAATGCAACACGTCAACACATGATTTCACAAATCAACATATGACTTCATAAATTCAACACATGCTATGTTTTTTTATACATAGCATAAAGGTAAAATACGATATCCTCATTTTAGATGTCAAAAGGGCTCCCGGTGTTTTCTTTTCTGTGGGAAACGGGTCAAAATGGCTCTTTGAGTGTTTAAGGTTGCCGACCCCCGTCCTAGACCCTATTTATGCACTCAGCTGTCTATTAACGTCTTGGAACAATCTGGAAATTTCTTCTTGCTGTTCTTTGCTGTCTGCACGCACTACGCCCAACTCAACACTCAACCACTACACCCTATAATTAAACACAAAAAAAATCATTTTTACACAACACACTCAATCTGGCAACCCTGGACCATGAAACATGCAAATATTTACCCAGTCTGTGTCCATGATAATTTGTGCCTCCAATCTTTCACGTATAGTGATTAAACATTTACAGTCGCTTGTGCTGGATCAGCACTTTTGATGATGATGGTTAATATGAAAGCAAAGAAATTTTAACTTTTTTAAACAGTATTCAAAGGCTCATTCAGAGTCAGGTGTTGATTTGGATCAAAGATTACAGACACAAGAGCAATATTATAATATCAAATTGAGATTATATTTGCCACAAACATGGTCATACCCAGTATGATATGCAGTGACATGCTTGTACGACCACCCAAGACCTAAAATTTAAAAAAGAAAAATAGAGTATTCAAATAAAGAATATAAAATATGAAATAAAAATATAATAAAAATGTTACAAATATAGAAATTTTAGAAGACTTTTAGCTGTAAAATTTACAATTTGCACTAAATTATAAATAGAATTGAAATGGAATTGAAACCCAAAAACTAATGTCCGGTCACAAGCAGAACAATGTGCAAAGTTCCAGCAGTGCAAAATGTAGACTATGTGCATTAATGTGCAACGTGATGAGAATCGCAGATCATCAGATATACATTTTCAATGAATTATTATTAATGATTCCTCTGTGTCTTACAATGAATTAAAATTATAATGTGACTGTAAGTTAATAAACAGAACTGTGATGCTGGAAACATTTAGCTGACAGCTTTCTTTCTCGCACGCCATCCTGCCCCGTCTTGTCCTCCCAGCCTCCCTTCTCTTTCTCTGCACGCCACGACTCCAGCTGAGCAGCTATATTAAGCCTGAGCGAGCTGTGACGTCAGCTACAATCTGACCCAATACTGCCATTCCTTCCTCCAGCACTTTCCTTCCCTCCAAGCAGCTGCAGTAACAGATCTCGCCATCCTCGTCCTCTTTATAACACCACTGACGCTTACGATCTTTCACCTTTCCAGGCTGTCCATACCCAGAGGAGTGCGGAGCATTTGGCAGAATTATTTCAAGACTATTTCAGATCTACCAAAGTGCTCAATGTCTGCTTCCTCGAAATAATGAAAGGCTGGTTTAAAAGTACAGAAGAGCCAGGACGGCCTTGAGAGAGTGAGACTGATCATTCTTAAGTGGCCTTGGGTTTGTTCTGAAGTTTCATAACCAGAGCTATAAATAATACTAGAACATTTTAGGATTAAGCATATAGGATTAAGCTCCTATAATAATAATAATAATAAAAATAATAATAATTAAACCCTCAAGAAACATCCATATACCCCAATCGGACATGACATTAAAACCATTAACAAGGCATGGACTCGACAAGACCTCTAAGAGTGTGTTATGTTTCCTGACACTAAGACATTAGCAGCAGATCCTTTAAGTGTTGTTTAAGTTGCAGGGTGGGGTCTCCATGGATCAGACTTGTTTGTCCGGCACATGGATTCTCGATAAGACTGAGATGTGTGGTATTTAAGGCCAGATCAAAACCATTAAACTCTTTCAATGATGTTGATCTGGCCTCCAAAGTTAAAGAATTTCCGCCAGGATTAATAAAATTTCATCCCATCTTGCCTGCTAAACTTCATACACAGCTATCTGTGATGCACTCGGTGTTCTGACACGTTTCAATTGTCGCCAGCATTAACTTGCTTTAGTGAACTGTGCTTTTCTGTGCTACTGTGCTACATTTGCTTTTCTGTTGGAATGGACCAGACAGGATAGACATGAAGAATAAAAAAAAAGGACATTATGGTATAAGTCATAAAGCTAAAAAGTTTGTTGGATCATTTCAGTTGAAGAGTAAATTTCTGAAGAGAAGCTAAGCGTTTGTGTGTGGCATTTTTTTCAGAGTTTACACACTGCAAAAATAATCAATATGGAAGAGCGAGGTGTTAAATCTGTTCTTTTATTGTTTAGACACAAACACAAAAATGCCAATAGTAACCATTGAGTAGAGAGTTGTTTAGCTTACATTTCCTCTTCGTTTCGCTTGGCAGCACTTGACAGACACGGTGCCAACACTGATCATTTGCAGGATATGGAAAGCCAAAACTGGCACAATATAGCTGCTCTGAAGAGTTCGCTTGAAATCCAGCACTGATGCCAGAAACTGCGCAAAAGACACCACTTATGAGAAAAGAAGCAAGTGTCAAAAAAACACAACTCACGCTTTGATATCTGACCTGGGTAACATTACACAGTGCAAAAAAATCTTAGCAAGTGAAACATTCTTGAATCTAGCCAAACGTATTTATAATTTTCTAAAAGAAGTTTACAACAAGATTATTAAGCTTATTTTTAATCAAAATGTTTCTAAAATTGTAAGGGAAAACTTCTTGTTCTATTGGCAGAGAATTTTCCTAGCAAGGAACAATTAGCTATATATATATTTTTTTTTTTGGTAAAATTTCATTAGAAATTAGCTTATTAATCTTGTATTTGGTTTGTTGTAATCAAATTTTAAGAAAGTGTAGATGTCAAAACCCTTAAAGTTTTAAAAGTGTATTAAACAACTATACTTGCAAAGTGTATTTTGTTTTTGTTTTGTTTTTTTTTGCTTACGATTCAATTCTTAGACAATTAACCTCAAAATCTCAGAACTGAACAGAACAAACAGAAAGGCAAAACAACATAAGTTTCAAGGAATAAAAAACATCCCTAAATTG
Organism: Heterobranchus longifilis; assembly: GCA_028570985.1. NCBI lineage: Eukaryota > Metazoa > Chordata > Actinopteri > Siluriformes > Clariidae > Heterobranchus > Heterobranchus longifilis. Next base: position 17,348 of record JAOVVB010245943.1, on the reverse strand, counting down.
GAGTGTGTTGTACAAAACATCATGAATGGATGCATAAATTAGGCTCCCACCTTATTTCCATGTCATGTGCATACACCCCACTTTACCCTCAATGTCCGACTCATTTACATGAAACACGCCTTAACGCGATTCACATTCATAAGCACACAACACTTACTGCATGCCCCCTGAGAGAAATTATTAAAAACGCCTTCGGATTCGATCGATGAGAGTACATATAACGACATATAACGACAGCGAGTTGCGGCACGCGCAGAGTCTTTTAACCACTGACAGCGTTTTCATGCTGTCTTTTAATAGACTTGTAAGTGGCGCAGCGATGCTGCTGTCAATCCGTTACTTTAAGTGACACTAAAATCAAAACTGACCCTTTACACAAAAATCCACAATGTCTGGTTACTTGTGTTACACATGACGAGCATTCCAGTCCTGTTTTTTTTTTTTCAATAACGACAAGGGTAGAAGATTTTAATTCATAATTATTCTGAGGAAGAAAATCCACTTTAAATGGCTAATCCCTTTACGGAGTCAAAGAATCATTGGAATTCAGCGACCCACCATGGAGGACATTTACAAGAAGCGCTGCCTGCAAATGGGAAGAGGAATTATCAAACATCCCCTCACCTCCCAATCATGGACTATTCATCCTTCTCTCATCCGACAGGTGCTACAGCCCTCTGAACATCTCATCATCTCAATGTTAACTAATACTCTAACGTCTAAAATCGGGTATATTGTATGTGTGTGTGTCTGTTTGGGGCTGCAGGAGAAATGAGTTGGCCTCAGCGGTTTCAATGAATCAGTCCGAGAGCACGATGGTAGAAAATGGCTGTCCTGTAAAGCTGTCCTGATGGTGAATAATCCTAATTTCGGAAAATTCTCAACATGACAGAGTTCACAGTCCAATATAGTGGAAAACAGCTGACAAAATAATGTCCGGGATTCCCCAGCACAGAGACAACACTTAAAGGTGCAGAGACCACACTGTTCTCAACATTTGACATGCGAGATTAAGTACTCCTTAGGCGTGGTTACGGTTTTTGGGGAAAGGGGACAGAGATTTGGTTAAGTGGATTGGTATGCTTTACTTTGTATATTCGTGTCAAAGGCGTATAAGACTAACTTTGTCTGACTTAAGAACAAATATGACTTACGAATGTATACCCAGAACAAAACTCATTTGTAAATAGGGGACAACCTGTACTGTATATTACTATATACCATAGTCATATTACTTACTACACTTTCTGTACATAAGACACTTACACGTTCCACAAAAACACAACAAGTCCTTGTCAAATCAAGTTATAACTTTTATATGTTACAAGCAAAAGCAGCTCTAACAAAAGCATTAACTCTGGGTTGTGCACACTTGTGCAACCAGGTTTTTCTTCTTTAAGTTTTTCCTCATGCCGTCATTCGTTCTACTGCACACTTGTATGCAGTTTATTTACAAGCACACCACACGCAAGCCCTGACGGCTAGCCGCGAGGTGCCTTTGCCTAGTTACAGTTGCTAAGCTACGACATGTCAATCACCGTGGTTTATTGAAAGGGTAATAAAGGGTGTGGTTTAAAGCGTGCAGATCTCTTGCACGTACTAGGGAGACAAAGCAGAGTCAGATGGGACCCATAAGCCTCTGTAGGACTGGCTCAGCTGTAGAATTCATTTCATAGTCAGTCAGAGAGGCAGAACCACATCATCATTAGACAGCAGGCATTCCAGAGATCGTTTACAAAAACAAGTCAGCGGGTTCAACTAATGAGGCAGTCATGGGCTTACTGAAGAGATAGGCCTGACCTCTGAAGTGTTTTCCCTTATCAGAAGAGGAGATCTATATGATTCTTTCCCAGATCCATCACAATTCATAGCAGCAAGTCTGATCGGCTAGAATACAGAAATGCACAGAGCAGAGATAAAAGGATTAAACATGCAATAGGTGAATCTCTGGCAGGAAGTGGAAAAACCTCATCGACATAACACATTCAAAGGAAGTACAGCTCTGGAAGAAAAAAATATTAAGAGACCACTGCAGCATAATTAGTTTATGTTATGTTTTTAAGTGCATGTATTAGTGAGATGAACAGTTTTGTTTTTTCTTCATCTTCTAATCCATTATTTTCTGCTGAAAATATTTCTCCTAAATTATTAAAATATAACTATTGTTATTTAGAATGTTTTTAGAATTTTAAGGAAATGACATCATCACAACACATCAAAATAACCCAAGATCATCTGCAGTATTTGCATTGCTTTAATAACTAAAAATAAAACAAAATGCAAATACTTTTTTAAACAAATTGTGTTAATGCTTTGGCAAAATAACATTAAGAAATAAGGTGCCACTGCCTAGTGGTGGATTTCCAGCTTTCATGCGTTTTTCACATGCTCTTCACCAGTTTTTCACAGTGCTGTTGGCTAATTTTACATCAATCTTTTTGCAAAAACGCAAACCAGCACAGCTTTGCTTGATGGTTTGTGCCCATCCATCTTCCTCTTCATGACCATCCAGAAGTTTGCTGGAATAAATTTAAGTGGTCTCTTTTTTTTTTCCAGAGCTGTAGGTTTACTCTAGGGCAATAACAGATCATCAGCTGTCTACAATTCTAAGGGAAAGTATTAACAGGATTATGAGAGTCTACAGTCTCACTAAGAGAAGAATCAGGCACAAAAAAATGCTAAGAGTCATCTCATGAATGATTGACAGCCAGAATTACTGTAAAACTTCGCTTTCAAGAAGTAATAAATTGTTTCGTTTTACTGCACAGGCTTTCTGAAGAGCATTTACGCACCTCAAGCGTCATCCTGGCAGAGGCTGACTGCGCCTAAACAGCGATCAATACGTAAATGGACAAATGGGCGGAGCAAACAAGACGCATCTACTTACAGTACCTTAGATACCATAAGTTAGTTATCTTAGTTTTGGCTTAAAACCTGAGGGTGCGCCATAACATGGATCAAACGCTCACACATTTCCCAGGACAGTCTTTGCAGTGGCAGATTTCAGGAGTTGAGAGATATTTGCTGAGAGCAATCACTACATCGTCCCCAGAGACTATGAGGATGCCTGAGTTTCAGGGTCTGGGCAACAGTCCTGCTGGAGCAAACAAACTGATCTGTTTGGCGAAACTTTAGCTCTACATGCCGAATCAGTATTCCCAAGCAACTGACACACACAAAAAAAGCAAACTCGGATTACAAAAAAAAAAAAAAAAAAAAAAAAAAGTCTTATCTGTTGTACTCATATTTTCTTGACGAACAATGGAGTGCTGTATTTAACACCACGGACAGCTGAAAGAAAAAGATTGATAATCCTTGCTTTTATAGAAAATAAAAAATCTGTCAAGAAGTGGAGAAAAAAAGAGCTATTCTACAGAAAAAATACACAACGGTGTCCTTAGAATTCAATTGCATTAACATATAATTGTTTACAAAAATTTAAAAATGAAAGATTACTGATTATAAAACAATTATGGATGGATGGATGGACATTTTGATCAAATCAAAAATGTAATAATAGTCTTGAGGTTCCATTGTAAACCTAATGACCCTGAACCTGATAAGTGTGACATGTATTACCTTTTACACAGGAAGCAGCAGAGTCACCATTTGGTACAGTATAACCTAAAACAATGTACGTGAGCCACTACAGAGTGCCCGATAAAACCCTTTTTTTTTTTTTAAATTCATACCATCTTATTTTCAGAGGTAGTTTTAATGCTGGTTCTCATTCAGACTGGAATTTGTGAAGTTAGACCTGCTACAGTGTGAGCATCTGGCTTCCCACCATAAAAAAGTGTCTATGTAAGGTGAATAAATGTGCAACACACTATTATCCAAACCGTACCTCCACAGGGCACTGCCGTGCTCATCGTGATAAACAAAAAGCAGGCAAATCCCGATGCCGGGGTTTCGTAATCAAACGGCACTTTCATAACAGCAAGCTGTTCTTAAACGCCGAAATGGAAAAAAGAAATCCCTTCCTGAGAGAATCTATCAACAAATCCAGCGTCTTAAGCTTCAACAATACAGTAGTTTATTAGAAATCAATTGGTCAGGTCAAGCAACAAAACAGAGACTGTATTCAAGAAACCACAGTTTAAAATATGAACAAGCATAGCTGGGGCTTTGGGACTGTTTTACAGCTGGTGGATCTCAAAGGTTGATGAGGCAAGTGATGAGACGAAAAAAACTTCTAAATCCGAAAAAATTTACATTACAAAACCACTGTTCTGCAATGATCTTAATCGAAGACGTTTACACAAAACTAAGAATATAAACGAGTGTAATATGTGCTGCATATTATAGAGAAAAAAGTTATTAGCAGCAGACTTTATACATAAATGTTAAATTTAGTAAGACACATAGAACCATGTAACATTTGTATGCTAAATGCCACCTGCTAAATTCGCAGTCACGGTGCGACCTCAGTACTACTGGAGGAGGAAGAATCCACAGGTGGAGATTTTGAAGTAAGTTTTATAATGTTACATGCATTTAAATGATGTGAGGAAGCTGACTATTTTCTGTTCCTCAACACAAAGCAACTTTCTGATCTTAAATGAACTCCATTAAAATACAGGTGTCCCATTCATGTCTTGTCATGTTGTCGGTTTCAATTGCAATGTCCTTTTTGTATATATATATATATATATATATATATCGCATCGCAACAATCACTGTAGTCAAGTATCAACGAAACACAACACACATGAATCCCGTCTCTAGGCTTCGTATTTGGCATGCTGCGAGCTGGCTCACTGGCGCTGATGAGTTTTACTCTGCAGGTATCGAAATTGGTACCGAAAGACAAGACATTCCTATGCTTTATGGTACCGAAGCAGTTTGGTTGGGGAAATAAGGTATGGAAGTTTGTTTCCCAAGGCTACTGGCATCACTTGCCTTGAAGGAGCCGATGTCACGCGTCTCAGAGGAAGTATGCGATAGCTTTCACCTTGCAAACGTTATTTGCTTGCCCATGTATTATTATGAAAAACATGGGCTTGAATTTTCCATTAAAGAACAGTTATTCAAAATATTTTAAGTACGCCGTCATTCAAGGTTCTTTGAAAGAAAGAAAATTTAGATAAATCAGTGATCAATATAGTCCAAGAAAATCCAGTGCACCTGTTCTTTAAAAAAAAAAAAACAGGGTTGAAATTACCTTGAAATGCACTTCAAACTGAAAAAAAAAAGCTATTAAAGATAAACTATTAGAAATTTCAACGTACACTTGTTGGCGTCCCTAAGTTTATTTGGTTCAACCTCTAAATCCGAATCGGTTCATCGGCATCTAAATAAATTCCACAAACCATTGAACCACTAATAAGAATCCGGGGGAACGAGGGCAGAGTCGTGAGGGTGAACATGTGCACCTGCGCAGTATTGACTAATGATGTCCGTGTTTTCAGCGAGCAGCATCAAAGAGACAAAGAACAGAAAACCCAGACCTCCATGAGAGTGCACTAAACTGTCCTGTACTGGACAGTGTAATTATGCTGGTGTCTCTGCCAAAGAAAACAGTGACATTAAAAGCCCTTTTGAGTTGTCCTGACCTTCCAGCAAACACGGGGAGTGTGTCGCAATGTTTAAACAAAACTAAATGATGCGCCTCTGTGTCTGAGCACAAAATCTCACTTACTGCAAACGTTACTCTTTTTATACAGATGTTTTTGCTTATTTTCATGAAGGGTGTTTAATAATTCTGGAGAGCACTGTATGAACTACATTATATCTACTCTGTTCTAAACTTATTAATAAAACCTTATAAAACTTGATTTACTTCCACATAATACCTCGGTGAGATTTACATTTTCTAGAATTACAATTTCTAAAGTTTCAAAAGAAAGAGTGTAAACCAAAGTGCTAAAACTTTGGACAGGCAGGACGTGTCTGCACAGGAAGTTCAGCTTTATCAGGAAGTTCCTCTCCATGTCCTCGGGGAGGTAATTACTTTAGAATGTCTTGACAAAAGCATTATCTTGATCCAGATGTCATGTGAGGTATCTCAGTGAGGTAAATATTCTCGTCAGACTCTTCATCTTTCCACTTGGCCACACACACTATTACACTGCACGTTTGTGACAGACGTCATGTGACAGTTTGCTGTGTGAGCAGGAAAATCACAGCTACATTGCCTGGCCAAAAATAGACAGACAGACAGATAGATAGATAGATAGATAGATAGATAGATAGATAAATAAATAAATAAATAAATAAATAGTCAGTCACACACACTCAATTGAGACGTGATAACCTGGTCATTCAGTACATTCAGGTTGTCAGCCGACTTCATTTTATTGCCAGATAACGTCGCCTAGAGCTGACCAACTGAAGCAACACCAGATCGTGACGCTGCCTCCAGAGGCTTGTACAGTGGTGCTTGATGGGTGCATCGCTTCATGTGCTTCACTTTCTACCCTGATGCACCCCTCACTCTGGAACATCTTATTTCCAAAGTCCTTCTTCCAAGACTAACAGCCTTTTTTGCTGATAGCCTTTTTTAGCCTCACTGTTTTTTTCTTATGGACACTCCGCTGTTTGGTTTTCTCATCACTCTGTGTGCGTATGGAAATGCTTTCACTTTCACTATTAAACATAGCTATGGTTTTACTACTGCTTTTTTTTTTTACCATGCAGCTTCACCAAGTGTTTAAGTGATCTCATCTCATGATTTTTTTTTTTGCAACCACATTTCTTCCACAAAGTTGAAAAACCACAAACCTTCAAGGTTTTGATAATGTTTTGAAGGATTCATAACCCAGTTCCAGCAATTTCAAATCTCCCTATTTTCCTTCTCTTTGTTTGCTACAGCCCAATAATTTAACCCTTTTGATATAGTGACATTTTTCTCCAGACAGTATTATAGTGCACCAGACAGCTGGCTTTTACCTAGCTTTGCAGCTACTTTGCAGGCTTTAACCAATGTGAAATGTACTTGGAAATCATTAGAAAGTTATTATAAAATAATTCTCTGTACATTTTAATAAAATATTAATATGCAAGTTGATCAGGGTGGATTTTTCTTCCCCTTAAACCTGTAGTAAGAAGTCAGAGGACCAGAAATGATCTGGGAGCTTAGCTCTAATTTCTGTACTTTGACATTGTGAAGGTCCCTATCGTGATGTGATCATATTCATTTTAATTAACGCTGATATTTTATTATACAAGCGTAACAAGTCTGAATTTTCATGTGGTGGTTTCAAATGTCCAGAGTCAAAGAAAGTGCATTTTCTTGCTTTTTCTGTACGAAATGAATCATGATTCAAACCCTGCCCAGTTCCTACAGTTCAGGCTCAACCAGATGTGAAATAAAAATTAAATAAGAGAAAAGAGAGCTCTTTAAGCTCTGTCTGCCAGGACCAAACAGTAGGTCATAAGTCAGTGAATCAGGATGCTTTCAAAGAAAAGGATGTTACAAAGAAATTTTCTGCCACAATATGTTAAAGGTCTGCTAAAAGCCGAGCACAAGCGCACCGAGAATATTGTAATACGTCACTGGTCCGCTTCGTTTCCAGGAGGAAGCTGAACAACCTCTGATAAAATGTAGATGCAGAAAGGGATGATGAAAATCAGAAGTGTATCAAAATGGCTTTTACAAACTTGAAAAGTCTATGCTGTTATCACAATACGAGCTAAAAATTATACAAGAATATTTAATGTTTAATTTATTTTTTTTATAAGGAGCCCTTCAGTATCAGTTCTTTAACATTCCAAACTTGTCCTTAGGATAAAAGATTCAATTATTTGTTACATGTACCTTAAGTGATTTTTTTATTTTTTTGCATATCCCAGTTAGTAAGCAGGGGTCAAAGTGCAGGGTCAGCCAGGATAGGGTTAAGGCCCTTGCTCAAGGGCTCAACAGTGGAAGCCTAACTAAAAGTCTTCCGGTTTTTCAGCAAAATGACAACTGTTATAACAGTGATAAAGTGAGGAGAGGATCTAACTATTTGGTTCTTTAAGGAATAAAATATCACTTGAAAATTTAAAACAGTTTTTTAAATTAAAATTCAAAGTGGTACGCTAAAACGTCCCCTACGTTTCCCTAAGTATTCCTTATACTTAATTTAAAAAAAAGGGAGAAATAGGAAAAAGAGCATGAAATGTAAAGATAGGAGCTGCTTGGCTGAGGAAGCAAATTGTATGTGGGGTGTTCGAGTCAAACCGGGACTTGTGATAAAATTGCTTGCAAATGTAGGTGTAAAACCGATTGATGTTAAATGGTGCAATCGTTTTTTAGAGCCATGAACACATGGTTTGCTGAGGTTGGAATTTAGGGATTCAAGTGTCCTCGAAATTGCCACCTACAACCTTCAAACTGATCTCAAACCTACTAAACTGGAACACAGCCTGCCTCTAGGCCTTCTCAGCCACCATTGGTGCCCTACTTCTTTAATTATTGTATCTTGAACAAACACATATTGCCACAGACCTCGCAGCAAAACGGGAACAACTCAATTAAATATTGGAATTGGATGTTTGTTATTCAACATTATTTTGGTTAATTTGGTTATTAACAACCCTGCTCTAGCACAACACTCATTAGTTTTTTGTATTAATGTATTTAACTCATTAATTAGCTCATATAAAAATACTACCAGTTATACAGTAGATTTATGATTCGACTATGAAGGCAACTCTTGTGGCAGGGAGCTCCCGTCACTGCTTTTCATAAACACACTCTCTTCCTGACATCAGTACCACTGTTGACATCATCTGGTGCATATCTAGAACAACTGAAATGCATCATAAAATGTGAAAAACTGGCATTTAAAAAGGCTACAATTAAACAACAAGCAATGGTGATGGTCACAACTCGCACGCGACCTTGTCTTTCATCATATGGCTCTCTCACTCTGAGATGCAACGTTCCTCATTAAACAGCATTGAATCTGAAAGCAAGTGTCAAGTGCTCTCATTAACAGCCCTTTGTTCTTCCTCAGGTCAGAGTCTCTACACTCTACAGGGCACAGAAACAGGAGATGCTCAATCGGTCCTGCATAGGTGAACCTTCAGCACAGCCCACTTTCTCTTTTCAGTCTGTTGTTCCAGTTTTCTGATTCAGCGCTTGCCACATATGGATCGAGATCACTGCGACCACGAAGATGCTTCGACCTTACGATCTCTTTCTCTGGAGTGTCAGGCTTTAAAGCTGCTAGTTGCTAGGCTACATTCCTCAGACAGAAGTGTTAAAACGATGCTGGGACGAACTAAAAAACCTGAATCGGCTTGGTTTTCTTGGCGTGTTAGTTTATGCAAAACCCTTTTTTTTTTTTTTGGTAGCAGGACTAATGCAACTAATTTGCAGCAAAAAATGAAGCACAATCATTATCCAGAATTCAACTTCAGCACAATCAAGTTCAAGTAAGCGAGATGTACCGAACATGGCAGACAATAGCAGATCTAGCTGCGCCGACCCATTTTTACTTTTATTTTTTTGCCTTTTTACCCGCATTGAAAATAGCACAAACGATTTCACAAATCTCCCTGCAAATTCTACCTAGTGGTAGTGCTGGGCAAATTAATAGGGATGGTAATCACCAGGGATCCCCCGATATACTGTATTATCGCAATACCTGGGTGCTGATTCGATTTGTATTGCGACGCTATAAGTATCACAATTTTAGAAATATCCTGTGCCATCTCAAATGCAAACGTACAAACTAAAAAAAAATTAGGCCCTTGCAAAAAAGGCAGCACAGCAAAGATGCCTTCAAATATATATAATATGGCATGATATTTTATTTTTGTGGTGAAGACGTTTAAAAATCAGAAATGTTTTATACTCAATAATAAAGTCTTAAAATTAAAAGAAATCTATAACAAACTTTGTACTAAAAAACATAGAGTGCCTAAGACTTTCTGTATACAAATTAAAAAGTAATTTTTTTTTATCGATTTTGGATTCAGTGTGTTTGTGGATGCATAAAATGCCACACAAAAGAATCATGATACATCACTGAATCGATATTTTGCCCCACTCTAACAATTAATAAAATAAAATCTTAATATGGATGTGTAAAATATTAAACTGGAAAAGCTGCCATGACAGATGTACATGTGTGACTCATGTGACAACTGTTCAATCAGAAAAGCTGATCATTGGCGCCGTGTTTGTTCTAAACTTAGAGACCACATCTGCTCTTTAAACACTGATACAAACACAACAGAAGAAAGGGAAGATAGTCAGTTTGTGCCACAAAAAAAAAAAATCTTTTCTGATGGCTCAGAAGAAAGGATTGTGCAAGACGAGTAAGGTGTGTACAAAACTGATATGCCAGCGTCATGCCGTGTGACACTACGTCTAAGAGGCCTAAGAAAATCACCCATGCAGTCACTTATTACTTTGCAATTGACAATGTGCCCATGTATGCTGATAGCAAAGAGGAATTTCAAAAATTGACCAGAGTTGCTTAAGTAGCTTTTAAGAGACTTCCTCACACAAACTGCAACTGAACTACTCGCAACATGAAGCTCAAGTCTATACAGAAAATTTAATTGTGAAGATAAACTTAATTTACTTAGTTAATGTGTTAATTACATTTTTAATTCCTATATTTAAAATAACTCATTTTGTTCCCTTAACAATTTAATTACTTTAAGAAAAACACACACACATCACACACACAAAGTTGCTAAATAAATACTCTCTTAATGAGATGATTTGCACAAGAAATTGCAGGTAAAATTGTAAACACAATGTATCAAAATAATCACAGCGTGATTATTTTATTAATTTTTTTTACACTGCAGCCCAAAAACAGAAGCCATCACAGAAGCTATCACACCGTCTCATAATTTCTGTTGATATGGCCATCTCGTCAGTCTACAGTCACCAACTGCCTGGTGTTTGTTTTAAGTTTTGAAAATTCTGCTCTATCTGAGGCAAAGCTCCAGACAAACAAAAATCTTTAGAAGTCTTTGGGTACTAAAGCCAACATATTTAGGAGCCAGTTAATTTTTAAAAACCAAAAATTACAGTGGTGTTTTTCGTAACACGCTTATTTAAACTTGATCTGTGTTCACTATGGACACAACACAAAAGTACAGGAGTGCATGTGATAGGATATTTCTTCGGACTGTTCAATAATTATTGAAAGCAGCCCTCCTGTCCGATGTGTGTGAACGCTGTCGTTACTGAACGCAGCCCTGCCGTACACCTGAACTCTCATACCGGACAGCAAGAGGCAGCAGAGTCTCTCGCAGGAATAAAGATCTCTGCATTTTTTGTGGGAGGAATCATCACTGACCAACTAGCGAATTTTTTATGAAATGTATGTGTGATATGCCAGCGTTACTATCCCATCTTCTACCAAAATTTGGAACTACATTATGAAGTGAATTTAATTTTATTACACACACTGTAATTGACTAGTGATATACAGCTGAATGTGAATGAATCTGAATGAATCTTTTTCTGACCCAAAAGAATAACCTCCTAGCTTTCAAGCTGTTATGATGCACTAAATATACAACAGCTGACATAATTTTATTACGTTTTGCCTTATTTTTGCTGCTGTCCCATTTACGTTCAGGAAAAAAAAAATTATGTTTTTACATCTATAGCCAGAAAATAAACCAGTAGCTAGACCAGGGTGTCTCATATAAAACAATTCAACATGACCGGTAAAGTCCTTGACCTGATTTTTGGTTTGACTACTCCCTTTTTTGACTACTGACTACATAGGTTTTTGATCCGACTACCATTTGACTCTACACTGATAGTAATGGCACTGGGGTTGAGCCATTGCTTCATCATGTGATGCGGCAGCACATTAGTGTCAGAGCCGCTCCAGTTCTCTCAGATCTCATCATCTGCTGAAAGGTTTTAGCTTCTTCTAATTCTAATATAGATCTTGCAGTGTTCACTGTAACCATTCAGGTTAGTAACTCTCTGCCATAACTCAACATTGGATTAACTGGAGAGATACAATATCTCCTTTTTTTTTTTTTAAAAAAAAGGTTGCTATTTCAGAAGGAGCAAATTATTGGGCAGCATTAAGCAAATAAAACAACTAAGGAGAATGGTGCTGTCAACTCTGTCGAAAAACTAAATAAATAAATGAATAGAGATCACTTACACACTTGGTAAAGTTGCATGGTAAAAAATCAACAGTAAAAAACAGAGCTATGTTTATTAGTAAAAATAAGAGTATTTCACACACAATGTGATAACTTCCATGAGGATCAGAGAAAAATGCTTCAATGTGTTAGGGAGCATAAAGATTGGACTTTGGTGCAATGGAAGAAGTCATGGGCATGGAATTGTTAAGCATATGACAAATACACTGACTGCGAGATGAAGTCGCCAGGAAAGTGGATGCAAATCAGTGACGGGTCAGTTACAGCATGACTGCATGAATCAATTGCCTCTTACAAAAAGCAAATAAAACAAAGTTTTGATAGAAGAGATGTTTTTAGGTACGCCCACATAAAAGCTGTCCACATCCAGAGAAACCGTTTGACCTCTATACATTTTACTCGGATTGTTCTCTACATGCTATGGTACTAAGCCATGTTAAACGTTTGATCTTTAAAAGCAGGACGTCCCAACATTTAGCGCTCACAAGCTTAAATTAATTGGGTTAGTCTCAATTAGTGTGAGTAGGAGCGATTAGTGCGAGTAGAAAAAGCAAACCTTTTCTGGTGCAGACAATGTTATCTCCTACAAGCTTGACACTTTATTAATGAATTAATCTGCAGCAGTCGGATAAACCAAGTCAGTAATAACCAAAATGAACTCTTATGCATCGGGAGAGAAAGAACGTTGATAACACGGCAGCGCAGTACAGCAGATAGAAATCAATCAGAGGCAGCCTGTCCCGAGACGTGCGCAATTAAGACGGAGCGGGAAAGCTAGGGCTTCCTCAGAGAAATCAGAGCAACGGCCCTGGTGTCCCTGCTGTGCTTAAAATGGAGAAGGAAGAGATGACAAGAACATATGCTACACACGAGCATACGTACATATGTACATACAGTGCTGTGAAAAAGTATTAAAGTCCTGATTATTATTTTTTTTGCATATTTGTTACGCTTAAAGTATTAAGATCGTCAAACTAATTTTAATATTACACAAAGAGAACCCACATAAACACAAAATGCTGTTTTTGTTGAGAAAAAAAGCTGCCCATTCCTGCCTGACCCTACTTGAAAAAGTAATTTCTCTCCTCTTACCTTGCTAAATCATGAATGAACTGTGATCAATCACATGCTTTGGAAAGCTAAATTAAATTTCACTTGAAACACCAAGGTCTGATCACTGCTAGACCTGCTGAATCAAGAAATCTTTCAATTTAAACAGAACCTGTCAAAGTGAAGCACGCTAAAGAAATTTGAAAAAGCAATACATCATGTCAAGATCTAAAGAAATTCAAGAACAGAAGAGAAACAACACAACATTTCCAGAGATTTTGGACTCCAGCAACCCATGGCCCATTAGTGATAAAACAGTGGTGAACCTTCCCAGGAGTAGCTGGCCTACTAAAATTAAGCACAGAGACGACTCAAAGAGCTCATAAACAAGCCCATAACAATATTTAAAGAACTCCAGGACTCAATTGCCTCAGTTAAGTTCAGTTTTCATAATTCACCAATTAAAAAAGAGACTGGGTAAAAATGGCATCCATGGGAGAGTTCCAAGGCGAAAGCCACTGCTGACCAAAAAAAAAAACAACAAAAAAAGAAAAACACGAAGCCTCGTCTCACATTGGCCAAAAAACATCCTGATCATCCCCAAGACTTTTGGGCAAATATTCTGTGGAGTGAGGGCACAAAGGTTGAATTTTTTTGAAAACGTGCATCCTGTTATATCTGGCACACCAGCAAGTCCATCTCTGAATGGCTCAAAAAAAAAAAAATGAAGGTTTTGGAGTGGCCTAGTCAAAGTTTGGACTTAAATCTGATTGAGATGCAATAAACAGATTAAACCCTCCATTGTGGCTAAATTAAAACAATTCTGCAAAGAAGAATGGGCCAAAGTTCCTCCACAGCGTTGTGAAAGATCAATTGCCAGTTATTGCACGTTTAATAGCAGTCATTACCACCAAGGTCATAACCAGTTATTAGGTTTAGGGGAGCAATTACTTTTTCACATAGGTCCAGGTAGTTTTGGACAGATTTTGTAGATGCATCTTGTATTTACTTGTACTTATCTTTGTTTAATATCTAAATTAGTTTGATGTTGTGAATCATTTAAGTCTGACAAAAAAAAACAGGAAGAGACAATATGATATTTTTACATACGCATCAGAACGAGAACACAGCGGTCCATATTCAGTAAAAATTCTGCAGCGCCAGCCAGAGAATGTTTAATGCATCAGGTATCTGACCTTCTGAAGTTTCAACCAAACACAATTACTGATCTTTGCCAGACAACCGCAGTGAAACGTGCTCTATATACACATTCTGCCAGTCTGCTCTCTTTACTAAAAGAAACTGTTTTTTCATCATCCATCTACTTCTAGTGGCTTCACACTCGGGTTCACACACGACTGATCCTGGCTTGTTTGGGGACGAGGCTTGTAAATCTTCTAAGTTTGCATTCGCATCAAAAATGCCTTCGCAAGAATGGATTGATAGAACAGTTCCATACGTCACATTTGTGTATGAATTAGGTGACCTGTCTTGGGGTGCAGTTCATCCCAAAAGGTCTTGGGGTTGAGGTCAGGGCTCTGACCAATCACTTGAAGACTTCTGGTCACACCATGCCTTCGGGAGGTCGCTTTGTGCACAAGGGAATGGGTATAGTTCTAGTGAAAGGAAACTCGAGCATCTATTACAACTTTGTGTTGACATCTTTACAGGAAAAGTTTAGGGAAGACTAACCCTATATTGGGGGGTCATACTCAGGTGCTCACGCACTTTTGCTCATATACTAAAAGACGTCCTGAAGGATTGTGTTTTGTGTTTATTATTATAAGAAATGGTAATAGGAAAGTCTGCTGCTGCAGGATGCACGTCAACAATGCAAAAGAAAGAGAAAAGCAGCAAACTCAGCATGGGCATGTTGACGCTTTTTTGTTCTTTCTTTGTTTTCACGTGCTTATGCAGGAAGGTGTGTTTCCCAGCAATGTGACAATTTCTCTCTCTCTCTCTCTCTCTCTCTCTCACTCTCTGCATTCCAGACTTTGGGTGGAGATCTCCGGGTACATTCCTGCTCCAGTCTAAATGTGAGCGTCAGAGAGAAAGCATGATCCCACCAGCTGCTGCTTGATGTTCTGAGAGGGTGTCTGTACGATAGAGGTCATTTAAGAAATTGATTATTCAGAGCGAGAAAGAGAGAAAGAGAAAGAAAATCTAGTTCAGCCTCTTGGGATATGTCGACTTGTTGTGAGTCATGGGATTGGCAGGCTGGTCTACACTAATTACAGCAAGCCTATTTATTGACGAATTACTCATCGTACTTATCCTTACGGTCAGGTGGGATTTACCCAACTGGCGTATTACAAACAACAGAATCTTTGTGTAGCAACACAGGCCGGGTATAGGATCTCTCACCCACATGTTGCCAGATATGATGAAAATGAGTGCACACTTAAATCAGGTTCTCGTAGATCAGATAGATAGAAAGAAACTTCTATAGTTTTATATTACATTTTTTATATACTACGTATGTAGTGTTCTTTATATTTTTCTAAACATTTAAATTTTAATTGTATTTTATTGTACATTTTATAAATCTGTAAAGCTGTACATTTTATTCCCAATTTCTTTTTATTCTTATTTTATTCATTCATTTATTCATCTTCTATACCTGTACAGGGTCTCATAAAGGCCTCGATCCTATCCTAGGGAATTTCGGGCACAAGGCAGGGTACACCATCGCAGGGGACACATGCACACACTACATACTCACAAACTGCATGTCTATGGACTGCATGAGGAAACCGGAGTACCCAGAGAAAGCCCACCAAGCACGGGGAAAACAAACTTTTCTATTGTTACTTTTTAGGTCACAGACAGTCGAATAAGCATTTCACTGCATGCTTATTCGACTGTATGCTTATTCGAATGAAAAAAACTGACTTAGCCTTAATGGTTGGGTATGTGAAAAATAAAAATTTTAATTTGAAATTTGAATAAAAACTAAGAAACATCTTTTAAAATACACAGTATCCGTACTGAGAGTGAGAAAGATAAATAAAATTATATAAATAAATACTAAAAAGAATAGAACCACGATGCCACTTGTGCAATGCCAAAGATGGCACCACAAACACTCACGCTAGGTGTATGGTCAATATCTTTTTTTGGACCAAATTTCTTGCACTCTGAAACCCAATCAAAACCCCCACAGCATTTTTTACAAACACCTAGTGTTTAATCTGACTGCCATTTCTTAAACCATCAGCTGCTGAAGATTGTGTGTTATTCCTGTCATAAATGTAAGACTTTTGTTCAACATCTTTACCACAACAATTAACTGTGGTTACAGACAAATGAATCCACTGTGATTTATTTTAATTGTCACTGCCCATGAGTCAACACCGGGCTTTTGTCGTGCACATCATCGCCACACAAAGACGAATGAAATGGTTTCAATATTTTGCTTTTGTTCAGACAAACAGGTGGATGATTTGACCCGAGGATGTGTAAATAATTTACAATGCATGCTCCATGACCCAGGTCTGACACAGCCCATGTGACAGAGCGCTCCTGTCTACATCACACATCCCAGACTTTAGGAGACTTTAGGTTAAAATTTATTTATTTATATTTTTTTAAAGGACCCTCACCATTATAAACTGTATTGTTTACTCACATTTGAGGGATACAAGTTTAACATTCTCCCCCGGTGATTGGTCCTGTCTAACGTCTTGCTTTAGCAGAGCTTATGTTTATTCCTCAATGACAGAACCCTCTGGATCCAGCTGGATGCTATTTACAGTATGACCGAGCTTGTTGTTTCAGTTTGTCGACGAGGGTCGGATTAAAAGCACCCAGACTACAAAGTCAATATTAAATGTAATAACTTTAACAATGCAGGATTGTGATGTCCACCAGAGTATCACAATAAACCGTAAAAATAACACAATCACTGGCTAAGCTTTACAGACTCCACACTGTGAAGCACTGGTCAAGTGTGCACAGAATCTGGTGCACTAACCATAAACAATGGATTAGATACACTTCAAAGAAATGAAAATGTACACAAATACACAATGAAAAAAAACGATAAAATATCGCACAATGTTGAGAGAAGGGTGCAGTTTTAGACCTTGACTGAAACCTGGACCATCTCGGTATCTAGTCTAAACTGGAACAGAATGCTTCCTGATCCTGACTGGCGTCTAATCGCACGTCCTGTCTGATCCTGACTGGCGTCTAATCGCACGTCCTGTCTGATCCTG
>JAOVVB010245886.1:0-21125 GCA_028570985.1 Heterobranchus longifilis | reverse complement strand
GTGTGTGTGTGTGTGTGTGTGTGTGTGTGTGTGTGTGTGTGTGTGTGTGTGTGTGTGTGTGTGTGTGTGTGCAGGAGTAATACAGTGATGGAGATGTTAAATACAGAGCTCCCAGTGGTATTGCTGGATATGCTGTGTGTGTTTCCACTGGCGACAAATGATGCCTTTTAAATGTCTTCTTATTCAGCTGCAGGGATTCATGAAGCGACAGTGTGTGTGTGTGCTAGTGCATGAGTGTGTGTGTGTGTATTCCCAGCATGGTTTTTGCTGCTGAGAAGTGTGTACGTCTGACTGTATACCATAGACTGTATAAAAAGAATGCACAGAGCAAGAGTGGCATCACCCATTGGTTACTGCAGTTTTGAAGTTTGGCATTTTGGCCATCGCCATCGTGGGCTTTTGAAACCAGACGTTACCATATTTGGAGAAGATGGCGGAGCTGGAGGGATGACACGGCTAAGCCAGTGCCTGTGATGTTTCAATGGCGCCGCATTAAGCTAACCGCTAAAGAGGGAAAGTTTGCAGATTTTCAACCGGTTGACGCGAGTCATCCGGTGGATTTTTAATGGCGGGGGGAGCGGGGAGCTCCGGAGGCTCGTGCCGTCTGCTGCAGTTACATATCTGGTTGAAAATCATCAAACTTCCTCTTGAGTTACTTCAACTACAACTTTATTATTATCCAGAAGGAAATTTCATCTGCAGCAGGCATCAAGACACATCAAGAGACATAAAAGACATAAAGAACATTGACAACAGCAGCATCCGAAATATAAATACACAAATTCCATAGCTCAAGTAAAAAAATAAAAACATACTCCTACCACACTGAACCAGAAACTGAAACAGTTTGAAAACAGCACAGTAAAGTACATCGTCAAGTTGAGTAAAGTGCTGTGCAGTGGCAATAGATAAAATAAATATTAGTAAATTAATATACAGGGTAAAATAAATAAGTAACGAATAAATAAAGAGCACGGGTCAGAGTGAGCATGATGTCGTCGATAACAAGGGAAGAAATATGGCGTGCGTCTGAACCTTGCCTTATAATAAGTGTACCAAATCCAGACATCTGTGTAGCGACCTCATTAGTTTTTTAAAAATGTGGCAATATCTTTGAATTGCATATATACATAGCATCACAACAACAGCATTTATGTGTTGTGCAGTGGTATAGTTATCAGAAAAGTAAACAAACTATCTTTTCTGTGTAAGGAAACCTTTATGGCTGCGCTCATTGCTGTTTCCATGGAGACAGTGCAACAATAATATAATATTTATTCAATATGTTAAGGGAAAATAATACAAGCAGGTAACACCATTAGTTTTCCGAGGGCTGGCTGGACATTCCCAAATATAAAACCGGATTGGCCAAGGATTCCAAATGGGAAAAGAAAGTTACATGCAAACATGTAAAACATTTTGACATCTCCAACATGGGAGAGATGAAAACCATATTGCAAACAAAAGCACTGTGGAAATTTGAGTCTGGAAATGTCTGGAATTTTGTGTGGAACCTTGTATTTATACTATATTGAATGTTTGCACAGGCCCACATGTTTGTAGATGTCATCACATTATTGTTTGTTCTTCATGCTTTGCCTTCATCTTGTCATAATACGCATTGTTTTCGGCCACAGCAGGCAGCTGTTTTCAGCCAAAACATTATAAAAACTGGTGAACATAGTGGAGCATTTAGCAGCTTGTTTCTGCTGCCACCAAGTGGACAAAAACATAAATGACTGCAGGTTTAAGGTTTCTGTAGATAATAACTATCAGTTCTCAGTCTGTGTTGGATTTATGAATGGCCGTAACATCGCTCTGACATTCTTCCTATCCTAACAGTGGTGTCCATCGAGGATCCCTTTGACCAGGATGACTGGGAGGCGTGGACCAAATTCACAGCCAGCACCAGCATCCAGGTGGTGGGCGATGACCTCACAGTCACCAACCCCAAACGCATCGCCAAGGGAGTGGCCGAAAAGTCCTGCAACTGCCTGCTGCTTAAAGTCAACCAGATCGGCTCCGTCACAGAGTCCCTGCAGGCGTGAGTGTCCACAACAGAGCGCTGCGATCACACTTGTTACCATAGTCCAAGAAAGTAAATAAAGTATAAACGTGTCTCTTTCTTTTAGCTGCAAGATGGCCCAGAGCAACGGCTGGGGCGTGATGGTCAGCCATCGCTCTGGAGAGACAGAGGACACCTTCATCGCAGACCTGGTGGTCGGCCTCTGCACCGGACAGGTAAAACCTTAACACACCTGTCAGCTCTCAGTGTTATTCTGACATTTATTAACATGGCGTCAGGAATGCTGTTGAGATTTTTAAAGCTAGCTATTCAAACTGTAGAGCTGCAACTAACGATTATTTTCATTATCAATTAATCTGCTGATTATTTCCTCGATTAACCAATTAGGCATTTGGTCTATAAAATGTCACAATATAGTGAAACATGTCCATCCCAGTTCTCAAATTCCATGGTGATGTCTTTAAATGTCTTGTTCTGTCAGTCCAGAATCCAAAGATATTCAGTTTATTATGATAAAAAAACAAAACATAGAAATGCAGGAAATTTCCATATTTGAGAGGCTGGAAACAGCATTTTCTGCCATTTTTGCATGAAAAATTACTTTAATGATCAATCGATTATCAAAATAGTTTCTGTCGATTGACTAATTGATTAGTCGACTAATTGTTACAGCTCTATCAAACTACCACAGGTGTAGCTTTTTTATTAGAGATTGGATCTTATAGTTCAGTTTAGTTTTTCCTGGGGTCCACAAACCGACTTTAAACAGTGACAATGCATCATAACCACAACATTACATTATTCTTACATGTCATTTACTTCCTCTCACAGATCAAGACAGGAGCACCTTGCCGATCTGAGCGTTTGGCCAAGTACAACCAGCTGCTCAGGTGAGTCCAAAAACCAACCCTGTCTCCTGCTAAATTACATTTTCCCATACAAGTAAAGTGCATTCTCAGTTTTTCGGGGGAAACGTTTTTCCTCACGGATTGCGGTTGCTGTTTTAAACACCTCGTTAAAGTTGTGAATTGCTATAAAACTACTTTGTCAGGTTTAGAAAAGAAGAAACTTTTAGTTTGACATGGGACACGAACGTCTCCTGGGTGAAAGACAAAATGTTTTTGTGACCCATCCATCCACCCACCCCGACTGCTGACCTTCATTAGAAACGTTTTTATATGTCAAAAACAAATGTAATCCAGTAGAAAAAAAAACGTTGAGAATATGGTTGCAGTGAGATTTTCACAGTACGATAACATCTCAGAATATATCACAGTTTCACAGTATACAGTATTACACAATTATTATTATTATTATTATTATTATTATTATTATCAGTTTAAAAGAAATACTTATTTTTGTTGAACAAATGCTTTATTTTAATTGAATCTTGAAACCATTTCTTAAAATGTAAGTATGTGTAAAAAGTCTCCCTTTTTGAAAATAATTTTTTTAAAATGTCAATACCGTAAATAAGCATATGTACACTGTATGAAGACTTCATATCACATCCAGTATACCGTGAAACCGGTATATTGCTGCAACCCTAATTGAGAATGCAGTTTAATTGTATGGGAATGTCATTTTTAGGAGACCAGGCTCCCAGAAACATCTGCGTACAAAATAAAAGCTTGGTCACATTTTTCCAGTCACACTGAACTTCATCAACAGTACGAGCTGCGTGTCCATCGCTCCTTAGAGGCACAACATTACAGATTTTCTCCGCCTATCGATCCGTCCATTTTAACAAACTGTCATCACTCTCTCCCAGGATTGAAGAGGAGCTCGGCGACAAGGCGCGTTTCGCCGGCCAGAACTTCAGGCACCCCATCTGAGCTGGTCCCCGGGCCTCCGTGTGTTCACTGCTCATAAATAATCCCCACACATCTATACGCCACGCTAGGTCGCCTGCCCTGTCTGGAGAGAAGATGGAGAAGATTACTGCTGAAATCCAAGGTCCAAGCCTGTGGTCTGTGGCGTGGAGAAGCTACAGTACGTCCTGTAGTACGACCACAGCTCGGCTCATCCTCAAACTATGCTTTAGCTCCTAGTGTCGGTCCCTATGTTCGTGTCCGTGTAACTGTGTGAGAGGTTTTTGTTCAGCTTCTTGTGAGTTGTAGTGATTTTTGGTCCTCTACTGAGTATTTGAGCTACTGTAACTGTAGTACGGCGCTGCCTCGAGCAGTGGTAACAGTACTGTATGTGCAATGTGTCGCATCTGACCAGGTCTTGTGTCGCTGTAAGCGTTGGCAGAAATATGTAATAAATAACATAGTTTGAAACTTTTTTGTGATTTCTTTTGAGCCACATGTTCAGGTGCTGGGATTACTATGGAGTTTCCACAGGTGCTTGAAGTCAAGGACGTAGGTTTGGTTTCAATGTTGAGGGACACACATAAGAAACGGGGGTTTATATACGGAAGCACATTGCATTCACAAAAGGAAAATACAAATTAGACACCTTATCTACAAGAAAAGATATCATAATTATGAGAAAATATCTTCTCGTAATTATGAGATTCACCTTTTGTGAATGCAGTGTAAAGTTTGAGTTCTTCCCCCAGGAAATATTGTCAAACACGTAATTTCCTGCATTCATTTCAATTTATAGTGGAAATATATTTAATTTTGTCAAAATAAAAGTCCTCTGCCACAGTCATGTTTTTATTGGGGGTTAACAAATGCACATGTTCTAAATATTGAGGGGGACATGTCTCCGGCGTCCCCCCTGAAATCTACACCTATGCTTGAAGTCATTGAAAGTTTGTGAATTTGAGAGGGAAAAAGATCAAGGCCTTGAAAGTTTTTGAAAATAGACATCAATAGACATAAGGCATTGAAAGTGCTTGAATTGATATATTTTGTGCAAGAATAGAAATTGATATTTGATATTTGTTTTACTTAACATTAGTACGTAGCTACGTTCCGCTGTCTGCAGGTCTCCTAAAAATTAAAATTACGTTGGATTACGTTTGTTTTTGACGTCTTACAAAAAACATTTCTGATCAAAGTCCACGGACGTCCACGTGGGGAGGAGGTCTGGGTAGATGGGTGGGTCACAAAAACACGGACTGTCACCTGGGAGACTGCGGTTTGTGTCCCATCTGAAACCAAAAATCGATGTAGTTATCTAACAAACAAAATGTTGTAGGAGACAAGGGTTTCCCTCAGTTGCATCATTGTTTCACGCACCAGCCTGTTAATTCTCATTATAAAAATACTGTTGTCACAATAATGAACCTTGATCCGTATCTCAGACTATGTGTCCTTGAATTTGAGGGAATTGGGCCTGGAAAGTCTTTAAAAAAGTGTCTTGAATTTGTTGTTTAAGAAGCTGTGGAAACCCTGAACTTCAATTGTGTGTTACTACTTTTAATCTTATAATGTTACAATGTTATAATCACAAATCATTTAGGGTCCGTAGCTTTCTTGCAGAGAAAAGTCGAGTATCTGCAGTAAAGGGTAACTGCTGCTGTCTGTGTGAAGTGTGTGATGTAATCTGAGAGCCACCGAGAGGCTGAAACATGAGCTCAGTGCTCAGGGACGCCATTTCTGTCCCCCCTGGGTAAAAGAATCCTGCAAGCTCTTTTTGTACAGAGCCTTGCCAAGATAAATGAGGGTCTATTCACCGGTGGTATGGTACTGGGGGGGGCGGGGGGTGGATTGCCAGCTGGGTCTGTGCCACACCAATTCACTTTGTGTGAGCCCTGTCTGAACCTACCTTCATTGTTTAGCCGTCACCAAGGAGATGTATTACAAATCACTGGTACAAAGAAACTGCCTAGAATGTATTACAGAGTCTATACACATCCTGCGACTATCATCTGCTGCAGATTTCCCTTTGCTACACACCTTCACACTTCAATGGACTAACAATGATGTTTTCACAGAAAGTTCAAAAGAGTAAGAGAGGGGATCTGGGTGACTTGTGAACTGATATCACAGTGTGGATTATATAGCCTAAAGTACACACGTTTCTATGAAACTGCAATGCTTTATTTCTTGTCCTTGAGACCTGCGCCATCTAGTGGTCAGATGTATGCAGTACACTCCACTGATGTGTTCCTGGAAGACTACAAAGTAGAAGCCAGAGGGGCCACCACAGTGACATTTAAAGTTTACTTTACTGGATTTCATCAAACCTTATAGGCATGTTTCTGTAGATATAACACTATAAATATAAAGCCCATGAAAGTGACAGCAGTTTGCCCCCTAAAATCATCAGAACACTGATACTTACCCCACTATTTAACAGGCCATACTAAAGATAGGGGCTGACAGATTTTTGAGACCGATACTTTTAGATGGGAAAAATTCACCGATTATCAATATGGCGGCTGATATAGTGAATTTTTAGGCTGGAAAGAAAATAGACCTTTTCTATGTGGATTGTGCACCGATATGACTATGCACAGGTTATTATAATTATTATACACAATACGTACAATGTATTACATTGCCAACCAATTCTAGAAATTAACATTGAGAAAATAAAGAATAAATCAAAATAAAATATCTAAATAAACATCAGTACTGTATGCTCAGTGTCAGTCATCTGCTGACCACGCTCTGCTGGACAAACTACGTAATGACACCTTTTTTTTATTTTTTTGTGATCACATTTTTTATTTATTCAAACCAAAACTCAAAGTGCACAACCAAAAGCAACAAAGTACATAAAAACAAAACATAAATAATGACACCATTTTAAAATCACCTCAAGTTCTGCAAAAAAGATTTCATATCGGCACATATCGGACAACATGTTATAGACCAAATATCCAATAAATTGGTCGGACTCTGGTGCTCCTGGTGCTGAAATTAGGCCTACACCTACCAAATGAATGAGTTAAAAAAAAAACACATTTAATATATAATCTGTCTTCACAAAAATTAAACTAAGTAAACTAATTCATCTGTATAGTTTAATCAAAAGAGATACGTGCCCCATAAATGCAGATGATGATGATGATGATGATGATGATGATGATGATGATGAAGATTGTCTGTATCATTTTCTAAAAGCAACAGTGTCAGTTGCAAAGAAGACACAGATTTGGTCTTTTATTAGGAATATAGGTGCTGCTAGCTTTAATTGCAGCTTAGTTCAACATAAAAACAAATTAATCAATTAAACAAACAGATCATGTCCTCTCCCTGTACACCTGTCGATAAGTCCACATGTATTAGAGGGGTTACAGGTTTAAGCAGAGCTACTGCACCAGTCTGACTTATTTTATGTGGCAAGAATTATTCAAACACCAACAGTTTTACATAAACACACAAACACTGCACATGTACACCCCTTCCCAGTCAACAGTGCTGAAAAAGCACCTGAATGCCAGAAAGAGGATGACTGTTTGTGCTGTTATAAAACATTTGTTTGAGTGAGTAGTCAGGTTGCTGCTGCTTTTTCATAACACCGTTCTAGTCTGTGATTAAATTTCTAACTACTTCATCTCATAAGTGGACCCATATATAACATATATACAATGTTTCTATTTTATTTACTGTGTATTTCAGTGTCACAATTGACTTAAATCTCCCAAGTATTCTATTCTGTTCTATTGCCATATTGTTTTTGTTTTTTCTGATTATGTTATTAATTTACAGTCTACCTGATTTACTATTCAATTCTGTTGTTTTGTTGTGTCAGCTGTTACAATTGTGTCTATTCTATTCTAATCTATTCTGTGATAAAATATTGTTAGATTTTGTCATATTGTTATCTTCCAATTGTTCTTTTACGGTATGCTTTTTAATGTAAATCTATTCTATTTACTGTATATTCAATACGACTGTTAACTCAAATCTCCCAAGAGAGACTCTAATCTATTCTATTCTATTCTATTGTCATATTGTTCTTTTCTAATTGTGTTATATCCTTATTTTCAATTCAATTCTGCTGTGTTCTGTTGTGACAGGTATTAAACTATTTTCTATTCTATTCTATTCTATTCTATCAGGTGTAGGCTTTTTCATTCCCCATTAAGGAATTCTATTATATTCTAATCTATTTTGTGATACATTTTTGTTAGATTTTGTCATAGGCTATTGTTCTCTTCCAGTTCTGTTATTTGTTCACTGTATGCCTTATAATGTAACAGATCTATTCTAGATATTCAATACTGCAGCACAGTGAGAGAGATTCGATTCTGTTGTATTCTATTGTCATATTGTTCTTTTCTAGTTGTGTTATATCCTTATTTTCAATTCAATTCTGCTGTGTTCTGTTGTGCCAGGTATTAAACTATTTTCTCTTCTCTTCTCTTCTCTTCTATTTTATTATATCAGGTGTATGCTATTTAATTCCCCATTAAGAAATTCTATTCTATTCTAATCTATTTTGTGATACATTTGTGTTAGATTTTGTCATAGGCTATTGTTCTCTTCCAATTCTATTATTCATTTACTGTATGCCTTATAATGTAACAGATCTGTTCTATTTACTGTAGGCCTATATCCAATACTGCAGCACACTCAGATCTGCTGAGAGAGATTCTATTGTATTGTATTCTGCTCTTCTGGGCTCTCTGACAGTCCAAATATAGTCTGGCAGTATCACAGGTTTATAAAGATGAAGATAGACCAAGTGTTGCTACAGAATAGACACCCAGAGGACTCCCACATCTCTGTGGATGTTCCCAGTTTTGGCCAGTGGGTGACGATATTTTACCGGTTGAACTTTGAGAACCCCCCAACTGTTCTCACCCCAAGATGAAGAAGGATGCTGTCATGCTGAGTGCCCCTCACACACACTAGTCTGAGCATTCCGGCAACGATTACTCCCTCTTTATTCTCAAGTTCATCATTTATGACAGCATTATATCAAACGTGGTCCGTGCCGTTATAGCTACATAAGAGAAGATATACAGGTGGCACTGCAGCTGCTGTGCTACTCTGTGTAGTGGCGACACTTGGCTAACTAACGTTGGCTAATTGCCTCTGCTGCCTCTGCTGCTGCTGCTGCTGCTGCTATTGTTTGTTGTTGCAGTCTCTCATCAAACAAATCACAGATGTTGTAGATCAAGCTCTTTAAGGTAAGTGCTGTGAGCTTCAACCAGTCTTATTTGCCTTTTGACGTCCATCAGCAAACGAGCAAGAAATGACAAATATGAAGGGACAGTTTGTAAACGTTGGACTGTTAACGTACACCCTTGCTTGCTAGCAATTTGGCTAATTTGCCCATTAGCATCGGCTAGCTAGTTAGCTGATAGACTTGTTTGCCCCTTACTGTTGCTGGTTACCATGAACTAACGTTAGCGGCTAGCGCTAGTGACTAGCACTGATTGAGAATGGAGCAGTGTAATGTCTGGATACAAATGGCTCGTTGACACCGGTTAGCACAGAGCTCATGCAACACACACAATATGACTTCGTTTTATTAAACGCTTTGTGGGGTTTTAACGTCCACGTAACCTTGTAATACCCCATAACAAACGTTTCCCCATTTTGAATCACCCAGTGTAGTAGCTCTGGTCCAGGGAGTAGCCGGAGCCCATTCAGCTATTGTCATTAGCTCATGGAAACGTTAGCTGGCGAAGCTAACTTGCTGTCTTTGTGTGCTTGACTTGTGCTCAATTATTGTTATATAGCTTTACAGTTTGTGGTTATTTACGAGCTTGGTCTTGGCTGGTTTTAAACAAAGCTGACACTGGATTAACGGCACACTCATGTTGACTTTTGGAAACAAAGATGCAAGGCTTGTAAAATCTTCATGGGAGACATTTGTCAACAAATAGAATCAGCAGATTTGGCATGAACACTTTTCACC
This sequence comes from Heterobranchus longifilis, assembly GCA_028570985.1. NCBI lineage: Eukaryota > Metazoa > Chordata > Actinopteri > Siluriformes > Clariidae > Heterobranchus > Heterobranchus longifilis. The sequence continues at coordinate 11,326 of JAOVVB010245886.1, read as the reverse complement.
TCTGGCAGGCTGAGTGGTTCAAAACATCTGAGTAGTAGCCTAGTGACTACATAAGATACGAGGATGGTGATATTTGCTGAGTTTATGCTTTTATCAATGAAGTGGAGTTTTTGCATGAGTTATTTTAAGTTATGAGTTGTAAGTTTGAAAATTGTAAACACTCTTTGGCTGCAGACACCATGTATAATCTGTGATTTAAATGACATTCGAAGGGTTTCTTTCTGTGTTATTATCTGTAACTTCACTTAAAAAGGCAGAGCCATTAACAGCTAGTGATTTATATTTATTGGGTGCTTATGACTCACTCCTGACTTATTGTGGACTTCACCATAACTAATGAATTTACACTGTGCACAGTGATCAAAGGCGTGAGAAACATTTGATTTGCTCCATAAATGCCAAGCTATTTTCAATCCACTGAAAGAATGTAATTTAATGTTAACAACAAAGCTTACATTTCTTTACTTGTCAAAGTGACACAATATTAGGCTGGGTATAAGGAAATCTTTAATAAATAGTCTGATATCCTGACAGCATTGCATTGTAAAACATGAGAAATGCAAACACATGCTCAACACCACATTGTGTTTAATGACTATACCCTAACGTGGACAGATTTTGGTACTTTGCAGTCAACTACGCCACTAAATATCTATTCAGATGCCACCTGTTCAGGCCTCCTGATAATGACATGACTGTGTAGAGAGAGGTCACTGAACTGCAGCAGTTCATATACACATCATGTAATGTATGTTACACAATATGGTTTAGCAACAGAGGGTTACGTAGGAAAACACACATACTGTACACATGCATACACCAGACATGTTTTGAGAGGAATACTGCAGCAATATTTTCTGCACAGTGAGTTAATTAATACAATTAAAAGATTAACAACAGGTAATATTCCTACTTGCTTTGGAAAAAGAAATACACCTGTTAAATCAAAACATATTCGGTCCGCTTTAGATTTTACTGGACATATCCTGTGTCGAGTCATTGCAGTTGTTACTTAAGTGGTGAGATTTAAACTTTGATACAAGTTTAAAAAATAAAAAAAATAGGCTACTCAATACCTCTTTTGATACCACGGCAAAAAGACAAAAAAGTCCTTGGCACTAAAAAGTCATAGATAGATACCAACACAGTTGATTTTCTTCCCCGTTGTTTCATCTGTACAGCCTTGGGTTGAAAATCTTATCGTAGATCTGCTTTTTTTTAATAGCTTCATTACTTTCGATACTATTGAATGTGGATATTATATTGTTCTAAACATATGCTAAAAGTCTCAAAGTATCAATACTTTTGACAGCCGTCTTTAACACATGCATTCGCAACATTCCTAACACGGTGAGCTAATTAATTAAATGAAAAGATTAACAGGTAATATTACTTTCTTGCTTTGAAAATATACACCTGTTATATACACCAACACATATTCAATCCGCTCTCGATTTTACTGGACATACCCTCTATCAAGTCATTGCCGTTGTGACTAAAGCAGCACTTTCATACACCTTTTTAATACCTACCATACATCATTCATATGGCACATCTAATGTTTTGGCGTCTGCCAGTAGCTTTGTGGTTGTGATTTAGATTTTCTTAAACTGCCACTTAGACTGTAAACTTGCAAGGTTAGGTTACAGAGGTCTGCCATTACAGGCTATACGTTGATTACTACTTTAGCACAGCTCTGACAGAAAAGCACTTCAGTGTTTGGTTTATAGTTTTTGTATAAAAGAGAATATTTTTCAGGTTCACCCAAGAGCATCATTTAGAATTGCTTCAAACAGAACATTTGTGGTGTTTGTGCATTTTTTTTAATATGAATGTGCAAAGCCCTTTTTAAATCCACAGTATCTGGTTAGTTCAGGGGTCAGAGGAGGTCAGGGTGTTTTATAGTGTTTCAATTTGAATGGGATCTCAAGAGCAGCAGTGGGTAAAATTACTTTGAGTCACATATCCAGTGACACACCCCATGCATTGAATGTTAATCTAGGCTGTAGTAGCAGCAGAGTAATGATAAGAGAGGTGCAATAACCCTGCTATTTTCCTTTTAATGACTAATGTGTGTTTGAGCAATGGCAGCTCTCTATGACTAATATGTGGCAAATGGAAGGCCAGACAGACAAAGTTAAGGAAAATCCCTTTTTTTTTTTTTCACTGCGCTCTCACACCTCTTTGTCGGATGATTTGTCAATACACACATGCTCGGGAATTCAGTGTTTACATGCTGCGCTCGAATGGCATCTCGCTGTTTTTCACCGAGATGCCGTCACTGCATCTTTCCTTGGCCATGAATTGTCATGAAAGATGATTCCCCCACAATAATGCCTGGGTCTAGTCTCAGAGCTACTTCATGCTGTACACTGAGGCATTGTGGCATTGTGTTGCAGTACGAGATGGTGCTATAACCTGTCATCGCTGTGGAAAGCCTGTATTTTAAAAGGGGCATTTTACTCTCAGCAAGGCTATTGTGTTTCAAATAAAGGTGATTAGGTGGATTTATTGTGACTTTTGCTCAGGGATTTCGTATACGGTATGAAATTATGTTGGCAGGAGAACTAGGTAACCAGTGAAATGTCTGCTTTACAGAGCCAATGCAGGAAATGATGTGTAATCAAGCATCTTTAGACATCAGATTCGTAATTAAGAAAGTGTGTTGCCTTGTATTTATATTATAATCACTAGCCTATGCGTAGCTGCTGCACAAGACAATGCAATGGGAAGCAAGTGGATAAACTGATTTAGCTTTTTCCCGTACAGTGCTTGATATCAAGTTCATTGCAAGATATCTGGCTGTTACATAGAAAATTAATGCTCTGAACAAAGGAGCAATGTTCCCTCAAAGACCTCTTGATGGGCCATTCAAGTGCTGTATATTCATTAAAAATAACAATCTGTCAGCACTTACTGACAGCACGCACAACAAGCCAAGCTCTCTTTATTGTTCTCCGAAGATGTTTTTCAGTTCCCGTGCCAAGAGCTGGGTAATTGGCTGTAGCAAAGCCTTGCATGTGTTGTTTTAAGATATTGGACTGACACGCACAGGGCACACTGGCAGAAATGAGGCAAGCACACGTCCCCGTCCCCCCCCTTCCTCCTCCTCCTCCTCCTCCTCCTCCTCCTCCTGGCTTATCCCAGCAAGTCAGAGGAGGCAAAATGCTGGATGTGTTTTGTGTTCTTTGACAGCTTCCCTTCACCTCTCATAAGAGGAGATCCAAGCATGCTGCATCATATCTCATCTTTGTTTGATTCAGGCCTAGCTCTGCAGCTCCACAATTGTGCCAAAGAGATCGTATCGGCAAACGCTATCCGTGTTAACAATTGTGAGCTGTCTTGCTGCATACTGCTGGTGGTATTTGATGTACTAGATGTGATCAAATCTGCTTCTTTTTTTTTTTTTTGAGCTCAGCCATGGTGAAGTCGCTCTCACTTCATCCTGTAAATGCCGCCTGTGTCTTATTTGGGGCCGGCTTGGCATGGACTCACATCTTCACTGATCAGGCACATTGTGTTTCGTGTTGTTGCCAGCCTCTTGCTGGCAGGTCCTAGGTACAGCTAAAAAAGTTCTCTCAATATTTGCCTTGTTCAATTTTTGTATGCAGCTTTGAGGCTATGAGAGTGCAAAGTGTTGCAACTCACCACATTTCAGTGTCTTCTGTGATTTATGTACATGAGGGGCTGTACAATGGAGTGTGGAAACTGGAGGCTAACATTTGTAAGAGCTGTGAAGCAACAGCAAACATTGGACAATGAATACAGGGTAGTAGTGTTGTAGTTGTAATGATGATAGTGACTGCACAGCTGATTTTTGTTTTGTCTCCCAACATCTGGGGAGTAGCTGGGTAACGAACTTCAATACTTTTAGGCACAGACTGAATAGGCTACCAATATCAGTATCAATACCAAATTTCAATACCTAAGGAGTAGGGCTGTACCGGACTCAGAATTGTGTCAGTCGAATCAGATTTGGCTGTTCAATACAACAATTTGACTATTCGTTCTGTGGTGTAAGCCTGTTTTATTACAGTTTATTACAGTTTGTGCATGGTGCGCAGCTTGTAAAAAAAGGCAACAGATGCAGACCGCATCTCCTCTCTCAATTAAAATTACTTACGTTAGTACAAACATATCACACATTCATTTTTCTCTCATATAGACTATCACAAGCAACGCTTAATTAATCTGCCAGATTTTTGAATGGGGTTCAGCAGGATGTTGAGAGTGACAGCGAAGTTCACATAGTTAACAAGCCAAGTTAGCCCTCCGAGCTAATGCATGCTAACTAAGCAAACGACGTGCAACAACATTTTTGCAGACACAAGGTATCAAAAATAAGCCAAAGACTATATTGTATTTTAAGTTGCTATGAGCTGTAAATTCACCAAAGCAGAAGAGAGTCTCTCCGCAGGCCCATTAACTTCTCTGTGCTGCAAGTTGTGAGCAGCGACTGTACTCATGTGAGCTATGATGTGAGCAGAGAAAAAGGCACGTTTAAAAGTCTTTTGTGTTCAGCTTTTAGTACTTTTGTAGTGTCTAACTGAATCTCTGTGGTTTGAAGTCTCCTGCGTCGCTGCTTTTTCTTTCAGATATCTGCTGTTTTTACTATTTTTGTGTGTTAAGTGTGCTGAGGAAGAGACAGAATTTCCTGATTTTGTTGCTTCACAATAAAAGCTTTTACATAATGGGGACACTTTTATTGTGAAGAAGTTATAGGAAATGAAATGTTTTCTACCGCTCCTTTATCGCTCTACAGCCCCTTGTACCCACTGCACACTGACAGACAAAAAAAACGACAACTCGACCTGAAGAATCTCATTTGACTTGAGGGTCGACTGATTATTCGAAACTCTGACTTTCAGGGGGCAGCCCTACTAAGTAGTGGTCGACCGATATGGGTTTTCAATGGCCGATACCGATATTTAGAGAGCAGGGCAGCCGATGGCCGATTTATAGTTGTTGTTTTTTTTACATCTGATAAAATAGCCTACAGCAATTTAAAAACAATATTAATAATAACAAATGTGACAAAAAATTTGCTATACACTCATTCAGCAGACAGCAGCATCTCTTTGTTTTTGGTCCTTTTGTAGCTCTGCACACTTTAATCAGCCTTGTGATCTGTGATGCCGATTATCTGAAAATGCCATTAATCGGCCAACCGATTAATCAGTCTATCCCTACTGAAAATGTAATGTTTTTGAGTTTTCAACAAACAAAACAAGCAATTTGAAGACATCACCTTAACCCTGTAAGAAAGTGTGGTGGATAGTTTTCATTGTTTTCTGATGTTTAATAGACAAAATGCTTAATCAAAAAAAAAAAATCTTTATAGAATCACAAGTTGCATTAGATCCATCATTTATTACCAAAATAATGAATATTAATATTTGAACTTACCTTCCAGTGTGTGGAGCAGCTTTCCAGTGGCGATGTCAAAGATGTTGATGATTCCATCGATGGCTCCGCTGGCCAAATATTTTCCATCAGGACTCTGAGGGGCAAAACAGAATGAAACCAATCACGTTATTAATTATAAAGACACCTTCCAAATGTAGAGACGTGAGACTGGATGAGCTATAACTAGTTCAAAAAGCATTTAAAAACAACCTTTGGACCCGGAGAAAAGGTTAAGACTTAAAAAAGGAGAAACCTTGGTGTGAATGAGAAAAAAAACACAAATCAAGTGGAAGTTATTGTCGACGAGACAGTGAGGTCTCCGTCCAGCCGACCAGAAGGATATTTTATGTGTCCTTACGTAAGCTATACTCAAGATGAATTTTCCTCGAGTGTCCAGAGAATATTCCTTCTTGCCACTTTCCACACCGAAGATGTTGACCTTGCCAAGATGGCTTCCTGTGGCGATGTATTTTGAGTCTGGGGAGAAGGCGACCGACCACGCGTCAACTAGAGAGGAGAGCAGAAAGACAGAGAGGGAAGGCTGAACACAGTGAACAGATATATATTTTCCAGTGAATGTTTAAAAGCAAACAACCTAATAAGTGTCACCTAGTTAAAATGTGTTTTTTTAAGGTTTGGTGGTACTGTTGTATGGGTTAGAGTAAAAAGAAATCTACACTCTGCTCTGTTAACTGAATCTTTAGCAAATAATCTAAATATTCTAACTTAAATCCACAAACATAAAACAAAGGTTTTACATTAACAGGACTCACTTCTGAAGACTCCAAATATACTAAAAGTACAGTATGTCCCAAGAGGGGAAAAATGTCTTTAATCCACTGACCCAGACCAACCACTGAGTGAAATAGAGTGTCACTAATGGAAGGTGACATGACATTAGATGAAGTACAGCCTGGTTCAAGATACACAGCAACAGAGACATTTCTGGGTGTGGGGTTCCTGAAAGGTGAGAGTAAAAAATAAAACAGGCTTGCTGTGCCACACATCAGAGCAGACAAGCTGTCATCCCCTGCAGGTTTGTTTTAATACTAAACTGGGTGATAATTTCCTTTGTGGTGACCTCATTCCACTGCTGCAGCGCCAGACATTAAGAAAAAGCAGTGAATGAACGCTCAACGCAACACATTAAAAGGTCAAACCAGCCACCTTCATCAGAAGTATGAGTCTAGGAGTTATCTATCGTCGCTGTCGGGCGAAAACCTTGTATGTCCAAAACTGTTACTTTTCAGGAAATTAAAAAAAGCTCATTTGAAAACATTTTATTGAGCTATTTACCTCAGACGAAGTCAGTCTTTTTAATACTTCATTGATTAAGTACTGGTAAAACGAACAGACAGACGTAAAGGGTGACCAAGAGCATTGATTTAAGAAAAAAAAAGACAAGATATGGCGAAACAAGGTTTCTGCCCAACAGCGACACTATGCATATTTTCTATGCCTGTAAACATGGTTGCTGGAAAGTTTCAGAAATAATTGATAACATCCATAACAATGAAATCTATCCAACAACAACAGTTATGTTCTTAATTAATCAATCAAAAAAATGTGTTGCCATGAAATGTCAGAAAACAGTGAAAAATGACACAGTTCTTAAAGCGAAAGGTCCGACCAATAGTCCAAAACCTAAATATATTTAATTTACTATCACATAAAACAAAGAGCAGCAGTAAATTCTCACAAATGAGAAGCTGAAACCATGAAAACATGTTTCCTATTTTTGCTTGAAAACTGATCAAAACGGCTGCCGATTATGTTTCTGTTGATCAACTAATCGAATCGAAAATAAAGCAATTAATTTGATAAGTTAAAGGCACAGGTGACAAAAATTCAAAGTACACAGAAGACAAAAGCTGTCTTATTCAAAATCTAATAACAAATCACAGAGAAAATATAATATTAATTCAATTCAGACATCAGAGTCAGATACAGAGTCGGGGAATCTCTTTACTCATCACGCTGTCCTGCCACCCAGTAAAAATTAATTAGGGATGCACCAATATTTATCTGCTGTGTTGCATCAATTTTGCACTGGCTAAATGTTGTGTTAAAAGGTTAAAAACGCTTTTTAAGTAGTTATTTATAAAAATAAAATAAAAAAATGTCATGTGAAAGAGGGTTATATTAAGAGTTGTTTGTATGATTGAATTTGTGCTCATTCAAAGACAGTGTAATGAAATGTTGAATGCAGTTATTTCTTTGTTTCCCTGGCGAAAAAGGGGAATAAATAACAACAAAAACAAAATAAACCACAACATAAAAGCATTGGCACCTGCAATCGGTCAAATTGTTATTTTAAACATCAGCCCAAAATTTCACAATCAGTGCATCCCTAAAATTAATCAATTAGAAATGTCAATGATCCTCTAAGGCCCAGTCTTACCTGGTCCAGCGTCCATGGACTTGATCTGTTTTCCAGACTCGAGGTCCCAGAGACGGATGTGGGCGTCGAGGGAGCTGGAGGCGGCGATGGCTCCATTGTGACTGATGTCCACTGACACCACGCCCAGCTGGTGGCCCTCCAGAGTCCACTGCAGCTCCAGCTTCTCATCCGACCTGCAGGAACAGTGTGAGATTATTCGCTCACGTCAAGTCAAATAAACGTAATTTTTAAGCCAACATGGATGACAAGTTCTTAAAAGTGCCCGGAAAAAAAATAAACATCTACAATTCCACATCAACTGGGCAAACTGTGTGTGGCCTTGATTATGAATTGATTCATTATTTTCTTTCTTTTTTTTTTTTATTCACAAAAATGTAATGAAACACAACATCAAAATTACACTGAAACAGACCGAAATACACAAACAAACCAATGCATTCTGATAATGAACAAACCTAACAACCTAACAAAACAAAACCCCAAAGGACAAAAAAGTATAAGTAATTTAAACAAGGAGAGAGAAATTAATAAAATAAAATTAATTATTTTCTTAACAAGTCAAAGTTTATTTCTGTAGCACATTGAACAAAGATTTATAAGAAACTGGGTGATAGAAAAGACAAGCAATAAAACCTATAGCGACAGTGTGACACCTAATTAGATATCACTATCGCAGATCAGTCAATTAATACAATTACAACAAGCTATTAAATGCTACTTTTGAGGATCTGGAATTAAATTGTACAACGTTTCAGATCTGATGCACAGCTGGACTGTTGGTCCAGATGTGCTTGGTTTATAGTGAAATTGTAGGGTATACTGTATGCATCTTTCCTTTGTTAAAGCTATTTTTAAAGGGAAATGTTTAAAGTCACATTGGTGTATTTTGGACCTCAATCTGCCCAGAAAATATCTATCCTCCCTTATAGCCATAAAAGTGCAGCCAGGTACTGCTAAAAACAACATCAACTAAACTGAGGAGAGCAGTAAAGTGTGCTATTGCAATTTTTGGAAAGATGTGTTTTAGCAGACAAGACAAATGGCCATCAGAACAAATTATTAAGTAGTATTGTCATGATGAGTGAAAAAAAATAATTAAAAAACACTCACCATTTCCAGACTTTCACCATATCATCTAGTGAGCCAGTGACAATAGTCTCTGTCCCATCGGCTTCACTTTTACCCCATGCTGCTGTCCAGATAGCATCATCGTGTGCTGAGAGGAAACAAAACTGTTAACACTATGATAGTGTAAGTACAACTTATTCATATATACACAAATGTGTATATACACCTAAAGTTTCAGTTTTCACTAAGTATTTAACAAATTGTGCATTAGTGTGCATTAACTATAGCACTTGGTTCTCTAGTGAGGATTTACAGTAGGGTGGTGAAGGTGGGATTGACTTAATAAACTACAGTAACCAATAGCATGTTCATTATACTAAAGGGACATGTCACCCTGCATCTGTGTGGCCCACTGACATGTTTTTATAGATTTTGGAGAATATCAGGAGTTGGTTAGACAGACAATACTTATTAGTAGAAAGTAGTTTTCAGGGGATTTGCCAACAATGAGGGAAAAAAAGCACTATCACAAGCCATATATTGTATTCCTTTTGCAATTTTGTGGCAATTACTTGTCTTATGCTGAGTGACAACAACAATCAGGACAGGTTTAAAAAGAGGAAAAGGTAGTGGTATAGTAGATCTGAATAACAAGGCGTTCTGTGGAAAATCACGAGTAACTTATTAAGTTACAAAATTAGGTATACTTATACCATGAAATCTGTTTATCCATAAGGTTACTCACCATGTTCTTGCTTGAAAAGAATGCTGTACTGAAATCAAAACACAAGCTTAAAGTTAATGTTTGAGCTCTTTCACTCAGAAAATAAACAAAATGAGGAGATGTTGAGTGTAAATATGAAGCTATTTGAATTTGTTGCTTACTTGAGTGCTCATTTTCTTGGTCCTGGGAGTCTGAGAGGCAGAGATTAACCTGAAAAGGACATTTAAGTGTGTTCATTTTGACAAAGCAGGGTATGTTTATATTAATAACATATCTGTCACTAAGCTAATGTGGCTGCCATAAACACACACCTTATAGACACGCTCTTAAATGCGTAGAACTGCCACAGTTAGTGGGAGAACAGACACATTAATAACAAATTAAACTAAAGGTTAACAGCACAATATTTGTGCAGTTACACAAATTAAACACTGCTAAAATACGACGGCTAACAGGAGCTAGCTCTAACAAGCAACGGTTATGATAGCAGTTTAGCGCTGTAACAAAGTGCAGTTTGCTGGTTTACCACATTATCGGGTGATCGCCCAGTTTACCAGACTATCTTTATGGAGGATAAAGTATCTAACTATGATATAATATGAGCCCACATACCTTCAAATCTCATGAAAAGACGTTTTATTCAATTTCTCAAGCTCGGTGATTTACATGTGAGACGCCATGACAATATTAGACGTAACTTCCGCTCTCCGTCTTCTTCGTTTGTTGAATAACGGTAGAAGAATAAGGCACGAAGCCACTATCGCCACCGGCGAACCTGTGGAGGAAAAAAGCAATTACTAGAGTTGAAAAAGATCAAAACAATTGCGAAATAATTAATTTAATAGAAGTTTGGATTAATAAAACAATTTATATTTATTTAGGTAAATATATAGAATAAGCCCGTTATATGGGTGTGAGGGAACATGGACATGGCAACAAAAAGTACAGATAATAAAACAACTATGAAAACAACAAATGCCTGTAAGAAGCAAATTAATAAACTCTTCTATTGAGTGCACAAAATGTAGTCATGTTTGGTAATGTATGTTCACCAAAATAACTCACATCAGTTTGATTAATATTAGGATTGCACAAAAATCATTATTTAGGAAATAAAAAAATATAAAAAATACAGATATATCTGTTTTTGCAAATGAATGTAATAACAAAATGTTTAATAAATTAATAATGTCAGTAATGTCTTCACTGACTACAGTTGTCAAATAGCCTACAATAGTCCCAATTGTTTTATGGAATGTTTCATTGATAGCCCAATTTAAATTACGTTAAATTAAATTAATGTTATTACAGGGTTTTTTTACACGCAGTTACAGTTTGTGTAATATTTGAGTTTAGATGAGCTTTGTCGTGACTACAATAATAATGGCCTAAAGTAAAACCTCTATGGTGTAGAGAAAGGCAAATCTGAGCCTGAAGAGTAGGCAGAAAAAATACTCCAATATTTTGACAGTTGCTGCAGCAGCAGTCTGAAATCTGAAATTTAAGATTATTCCAAGTCAAGGGAAAGCAAATACAGTTGGTGTGTTTTAAAGAAGTGAAGTAAAGCTGAAACGGGCAGTTGTGTGATAGAGAAATTACATCAGTGTGAATCTCCTGACAGCCTGAGTGAAGAAGATGAGATATGTCCTATTTAGAGCTGTGTGTGTGTGTGTGTGTGTGTGTGTGTGTGTGTGTGTGTGTGTGTGTGTGTGTGTGTGTGTGTGTGT
>JAOVVB010245880.1:0-21126 GCA_028570985.1 Heterobranchus longifilis | reverse complement strand
TGTGTGTGTGTGTGTGTGTGTGTGTGTGTGTGTGTGTGTGTGTGTGTGTGTGTGTGTGTGTGTGTGTGTTTTAATTAAGAGCATAGCTGTAACAAAGTTTTTTTTAATATAATAGATAACTGCAAGTGGAAAACAGAGAAAAAAGTTGCAAATGCCTTTTATCGCTTAGTATACTCACGATGCAGAAGCAGCTTTATCTAGCATCTGCCTATCTGTTTCTAATAATACCCCAAACACACGTTGTACCTTCAAAACCTCTTGAACCAAAATTCAAAACATAAAACAAAAAGGTTTTGAGAATTAAAATGAATTAAATTTAAATAAGTCAGAAAACTTCTAAACTAGTAAAAAAAAAAGAAGCTCAGAAGAAAGAAAAATTAAGTCCTGAAATTTACAAAATGTACAATTTAAAAGAGGATCTGAAATAACCTTCTCTGCATGCAAGTTTGTGAGTGTAAGATTTGGGTCGTATGTGCGGTTCTATGTCTGTGTTCGTGTGCACATGCCTGCATGAACCCACCTCTGTGTGTCTCTGTGTCCATGTATTTGTGTATGTGCGTGCGTACATCAGTGTGTGCATGTGCGTACATGTGTGCTACGGCACCACCATGGTGGCAGGGTGTATCCATCATGATAAACCGGCAGACTCGGCGACTGTCACATGCAATCACACTTCACTACGGTTCGCAGGACCTCAAAGTGAAAATGAATGGTAGTTCATCGACATGAAGACTTCATATATCTTCGTTTTTTTTTTTGCTTTTTCTCTTTTATTTTTTGGAGGAGACTTGTCTCTTTTCTCCCAGCCCCCCTTTTGTTGTGAGGATCACTTGTGTTTTTGTCACTGTCTGAAATGCATGGTGGGACACATGGGTTTTGAAAAAAAAAGAGAAAGAAATCTATTCCATCCATCATTTTCTATCAGGGAATTTAATATCGTTAACTCTCAGGTTTTCACTCAAATCTGACAGAGTTTGCATAAAAAGGTTTTCAGGATTTTGGGTTTGCTTTGCCCATATTTCCAGTTACAGTTCACAATTAAGATCACATTTAATTATTCTTTTTTTCATTTACATATGAGAAAGAATGTATGAGGGAAGCTGTGGCGGACTTAAAGCTGCATTAAGCTTTGTGTGACCACTAGAGGGCACAACATGAGTCATGATACGGATATATCCCCATATCAAGTTCTTTTGACTCATGTTTTACCAAAGAATCTCTTTCCAACAACAAACAGAGCAACATGGGCATCCCAGTGCAATCATATTCATTACCACTCATTATTTAAGTCCAATGTTGTTTTTTAATTACCTCACATTTCAGCCCTTATTTTTTTGCAAATTCACAAGAAAAATATCTGTCTCTTTGGCTTGCAAAATATTTGACTTCTCTGCCATCTTGTGCTCGACTATTAATGTACAATTAGCTTTTGTGAGCTTGTTAGCTAAGAGTGGCTGCCTATGATAAAAAAATAATTAAAAAAACAGGTGCTTAAACCAGCAAACCAAAACAAATAAAATGACATAAAGACCCGATAAACCAAAACCTGTTTTAGTTTAGCAGTAAGGCGAAAGTGGCGGAAGACTTAGCTGTTGGTTTTCACTACGACAGGCACCACATGACAGGAAGTCCTTTGATTAGATATTAATATAAGATTGTGTATGTATAAATATGTACACCTAACTCGTGAGTAGTTAGTATTCCTCATACATTGACTCATATTCCACACAACACTTTTATATTCCATATTGTTGTGACAGACTTCCCTTGATCAATATTCATTGAAATACAGAGGACCACCTCTCTAGATCAACCTGCCTCCATCACTACAATCAACATCTACATGAACTTTAATTAGCACAGATTTATAATACTTCATGGATTTCATTGAAATGCATTTCAGCTTGTACATAACACAAACCATGCAAGTGTTTTTTCAAGCATTTTTCTCATTTCATTTTACTGAGTTATTTGATGCTATAAAACAGGGTGAGACGTCATTATCGACAGCTATGATTGACTCATGATTGGTCAGGCGGGTGTGTGGGCGGGACTTTGATACCGCCTGATTGCTACTGCGCAGACAAAATTACAACATGACGGCACCTGTAACCGAGATATTTTGGCTTCACTCTTGTACAGTGGGAGGAAGTGGAGACGCATCGTCCAGCTTTATACAGTCTGTGGTCTTGAAACTTTGATGACTTATTTAATCTTTGTTTTTATCTTTTTATTATTTCTTTAAGTATGACTATTGACTTTTAATCGGGGATGTATCCTCATAAGCCATTTTTGGCTTCTAATCTCTCCTGCACAGTGTTCATGTTTTTCTTTAATTCATTCTGTCTTTTTTATACACGTGTAAATGTGCAACTAAATTAAACTAAACTTAAGAAATACATTTAATTAAGCTTCAAATATTTCCAAAAGAAAAAGGTCCTATTCAATGTCAATTAAGTGTAATACTGCTGACGTGATCGAATGTTAAATCAAATAAATACCTTGACGGGAATGCAGATAATGACAGAAAAAAACCCTTTTAAGATTGAAAAGTCTACATGGCATTAAGCTATAATTGAACATGGCAAGTGTTAAATGTGATAATCATCAAATTTGTAACCACTAGAAAGTCAAATGAGCCATAATAATGCCAGCGCTGCAGCTGCTGCAGCTCTCCCGCACCACGGCAAGGCTTGCCTTTAATCTAGTAATGACTCTGAAATGACACTGCACTTTAAAAAAAGTGTGGAGATGAGGCTATAGGTCTCTCTACTGCCCTCCCTCTCTGTGTGCCCTGGCCCAGGCCCTGCTCTCACTCTCCAAGCTGTTTGATTGGCACATGCTTTCACTTAATGAGGGATAATTACTAAGGAAAACAAGTGGGAGACCACATCTGCTCAGTGTAAAAAGAAGTCCAGGCCTGGTGCAATCTGTCAGACGGGGCTTTTGGGTTGTGTGTGAATGTTTTACCCACCTTCAGCTGCCTCCCAGTCCAACACAAACCCACCAGGACCCTCCCTCCACGCTGTCCCGACAAGAAGCAGATTAATAGGAATCAGCATGTGGCTGTAAACACTCACAGGGAAGAGTGTATATCTGCGTGCGTTGACGCGCATGGGAAATGACCCGGGGTATCTGTCGGGGACAAGCCAGGGGCCACAGCAGGAAGGGCAAGAGGCCAGTGGGGACGATCAACATCCCAATCAGTGTCCTGCTGCCAGAGCTGTTGTTCCCCAGCTCCCATCGCCACTGTTTTGTTTACTTTCACACAATGCTGTAATTGTAGTAAAATACACAGGTAGCCGCCCTGCTCCCCAGACACCTCCACACAACGGCAATAAATCATCTCCGCATGGGATTTACATTGTGCGCAAAGGTCTCCTAATGATCTGCCCATGTTTACATGTAGTTGCGTTGATTAACGCTTGTACCGTAAATCAAAGTTACGGGCCCTTGTCATGTTTAAATGGAGTTACTGTCGAAAATGTGTTTTGTTTTGACTCGGAAAATTACAGTCGGGTGTGTTTCAGAAATGAACACTCCACACATTATGATTGAGTGTGGTCGTGATATACTGTACACATGTCAATGATTTGACAAACTATCAGTCAATCAATATTTAATAATGTGACTATTATATAGGTGAGTATATCGGTCCTTAGCTTAATGTATGCTTGAAGCTCGACAGCTGCCTCGAAACCAAGGATATTTCACATCTTGCCTCAGTTAACCTCTGCAACTTTCCAACTTTTCATTACATTTTTTTTTTTATTAGTCACTTACACAGCAATATTATCTCACTTGTTTTGCCAGCTTTGTTTTAAGCAAGTCCAAACTATTATCATAGCGACTAAATATCAATGTCTTTGATAATGCCAGACATTATATGTACAGTAACACTTACTGGCCATCTGACCAAGATTAAATAAAGTTATTATTAAGTCGAAATTAAGTTTTGAACTTCATTCAATAAATAGTAATTTGTCTCAAGTAAATTTGTTATAAACCATTTAATATTTTTTAAATCTTGGTAGTAGAAATTACGATTAAAAAAAAAAAATCATAAAAACTGAGTAATATCGGATTTAAGAACAGAAGACCTTCACTTAATGTGCTGCTTCTTAGATAAACTACACTGCCTCTCTCATTCTAGAAACCAGTCTGTAGGACAACTAATTAATAAAAAGCTGCAAAACACAATCACATTTTCCATCTATTGAAATAATGTATAAATAGAGGAGAGGCAGCAGCGTTTATTTGCTTTAACCTTAATGCAGCAAAAAGAAAATGGCTCGCATGTAAACTTGAACTGATATTTGACAGCCTTTTAACCTCCCGACACCCTCACCTCACCCCTCCTCCTCCTCCCTGCTGCTGCCACCCACCCACTAGAAGAACAACAGGGTTTCTGCTTTCTTGCCCCGTGCTGACCCAGTTCTCACTAATTACCCACAAAGTACACATCAAAGCCGGGCAAATCTACAGATCTGCTGCAACGTGGCAGGGTAAGGGAAACCAGGACTACCCCTAAGTTAGTCACCACCAGCCATCGCTGATATATGTGTGTGTGTGTGTGTGTGTGTGTGTGATTTCGTGTGTGCGCACATGTGAAGTGGTGTCAGCCAATACAAAAGGCAAGGCGGTGAACTTATAAATAGAAACGGTCATTGTTTCGACGTGGGCAATTTCGGGTGTCGGAGTTGTTCCTGTGTGGGTTTGGACGAGGGGGAGGAGGGGATGTGGAGAAGTGAGGTCATGAAGTTGGGAGTCAGCTGATGGGATAACACGCCTGTTGACATCCATATACGCACACAAACATAAAATCATAGAAACACACACATATCACCAAACGCATCAAAGCATGGATGAAAATACAAAGAGTGCAATAATTAGAGTATACTCTCTCTTGCTCTTTTTCTGTCTCACACACACACACGCACACGCACACACACACACACACACACACACAGGTATGGTAGGGCAGGGGCAAAGGGGATGGTTTGCTTTCTTATGACACAGGCTATTACTAAATTGAGCTGGCAGGTAATTCTAAGGCAAATAAATGCCAGCAGGTTTAACACAAGGAGAGGTCTTAGGGGTGCCGGCGTGAGCAATGACAGGAATTCTCTCTCTGCTTTTGACAGGAAGCCTATTATTCTCACCGCTTTATTTTCCCAGGCCAGTTTTTAAAAAATTGATCTCTCCGATAGTATTTCATCTCCCCCCCAAAAATCAGTCCTTTCTCATCTGAATTGCAGCCGCTCCTTGCACACTGTGGCTTGTCCGTCTCTTCACTCCCAGACTTAATATTTACAGTAGACAAGATTTTTTTTTTTAACAGCTTCTTTCACCGACTCCTTTTCAGTTAGTTTCAAGGGTACTTAGGTGACCATTTTTAAAAGGGCTTTTCCGTACAAAAACCTTGATGCTAATATCTTGAATTAAGCCACTGTCTGTAAGAAATCCCCCCTTCAAGTAGGTGAACATTACAACACTGTGAAATTTGCAACAGAGCTCTAATGTTAATGCTGTTCCAACTTAAAAAAAACAACAACATACAAATACAGCAAAAGATGAAAAGAGACAAAAGGGAAAAAATAAGTACAAGTTGAGACAAAACACACTATAAATACACTACTTAAAACAGCGGTGCTACATCCTCATTATAAGTGCCATCTCAGAGAAGCGTGGTGGGAGTCAGTGCTGACCTTGGTATCCCGTTTGAATATTGTTTTAATGCCGCGGCTGGTAATTGAGGATGCAACGCAAACAGTGGACTCTTTTTCAAAGGGAAAGTTATTTTCCCAGGCAATGGGAATGCAAACAATCATGTCGTGCATTTATTTGTTTGTTTTTCAACCCCACCTCATAATTATCCAAGACGCTAATTAAAATATGGATTCATAAATAAATCTCCATGATTTTACCTATGACTACATTAACTTAAAAGTTTTCATCACCCTTGCAGTTTTTTTCCTTAAGCAAACACTTTAAAAAATGTTTGTCTTTAAGCATTATTTGCAATAATTTGTATTAAATTGTGTATTTTAAAATACAAAAAATATACAAGTGTTTGGTGTGTAATTAAAGGCTAGCATTAATGTGAAATAATATTTGTTTAGTATGGGAAAGATTCATTATTATAAGTCAATTTAGTGCTGTATTTTTCAATTTTTTCAAAAGTAATTATTGTGTATAAAGCATATATACTGTGTGAGTATATAAAGCATAAAGTATGTAGATATTATATAAATATAGTATTTAATTCTATTAAGTGTAATTTTGTCCGCCAAGAATTGAAAATTCTTACTATATCCTATGAATCAATTCAACAGCATTTGATAAAAAATATCCCTCAAACAAGAGCATATTATCCAGAATGTTCTTACTGTCCCAGTACATCCAGTAAACTCCAGCACTGGGAGAGATGGCTGCTGTTTTAAATTGCGTGATGTGTGATACAGCCAACTCTGAATCAGAACGTCAAGGGAATATGGTTCCTGCTTTCTCGAACAATCCAAAATGAAAAACATTTCCCTCCATAATCTGACCGGTGAGAGGTTTGCCGTGTGTGTGTATGCTCCTGCATGTGTCCCTGTTTGTGTGTGTATGTATACATGTACGGTGTGTGTGTGTCCCTGTATGTGTACATATACATGCACGGTGTGTGTGTGTCCCTGTATGTGTACATATACATGCACGGTGTAGGCGGCGAGGACTGAGTTACAACCAAGGTTGTACAGATGTGAGGTTTGCTGATATTGGGCATTTAAATGAAAAATAACCCTTTCTTCTTGTGTGGTAACTTCACTGACTATAATCCACCCACATAAACACCCTTAAATTATCAGTGTTCGAAATCCTGGTGGATTTTCACATCAAAATTATATTCCTTATATGTTTGTGAACATATTTTGAACAGATTTAATTCAAAATTCATAAATGCAATTTTCCCCAAAAATAATTTACTTATTTTAATAATAGCTATCAACAAGTAGTATTAAAACCTGCATTATTAGTTTCTTCTTTTGCATGTCTTTCTTTCATTTTATTGTTTAATTATATTTTGTGTTTTATCTCTTTTTTACTGGCAGTAATCCTCCTGCCATCGAATAGTGGTGTTTGAAGCAGCTGCTTACCCTAAAATAATTAATTTAAAAAATAATAATAATATTGCTCTGTTTCAGTGGGGAGTTTTCATGTGCATGATGGTCTAAATGCTGTTTAATCTGCTTTTTCCACCCTGTCAGCAATGACCTTGTGGGGGAATCCTTATCATTTCTGAGCATTATATAAATGAGATTTAAAAAAAAAAGAAAAAAGAAATATTGGCAAAATATCAGCCAATATCTTTTATATCTGCATCTCATTTACAGACGTATTATTATCAATCCTTAAAACACGGGTGAGCCTCAGTTACAACATGGTATTGCAAGAAAAAAAAAAAGAAATACTGCAGGGAGGGGACGCGGGAGAGGAAAAATGTGTCTTTGAATGGGCCGGTTGTGCAGGTCCAGATGAGAGGACTGGAGATGACTGACTGGGAAACTGGATCCAAGTTCTGTTGTTTTTGTTTCTTCTGCCAAATGAGAAATTAAAATAACTTCTAACTCCTTGGTCTGTAGGGGGTTGTGGGTAGTGGTGACAAGTGGTTACACACACTATGCACACACGTGCACGCATGCACACTTATGAGGGTATTATACAAAAAAAATTCAAGCTGGTCTCCACAAGATTGGAAGTACAGGATCACACACGGACACAGACGCACAAACCCTCCCATCGCCCCTTGGAGGCATTTGGCTTATGCTCAGCACAACCGACCAAAACCTCTTTTCATACACTGGTTTATTTTCTGCTTTCACTCTGCATTTTTTTGCAGTTTATTCTTACCTGGCCAATTTAACAGTGAATGCGCTCTAATTCTATATTGGACAGTATGGGGTTAGAGTTACAGTAAAGGTTGAAATTATAATTTGTAGGTGGAATATTTTTGATGCACCAGCTTTTTAGGACGAATGAACCACACAGCTACGAGACAGCAACAACAGCAAATCACACCTGATTAATAAGTGACAGTGTTAGGCAAAACAGAGACCCCAATATGGATCCACTTACATGTGATTTATTTGGTTTTCTAGATCAACAACAAGGAGGGAGATGGCTTTACTC
Source organism: Heterobranchus longifilis (assembly GCA_028570985.1). Classification (NCBI taxonomy): domain Eukaryota; kingdom Metazoa; phylum Chordata; class Actinopteri; order Siluriformes; family Clariidae; genus Heterobranchus; species Heterobranchus longifilis. The sequence continues at coordinate 12,954 of JAOVVB010245880.1, read as the reverse complement.
CGGCTTTTACAAGAGCCTCAAAACTGCAGGTTGACTCAAGGTAATATTAAGGGCACACTTTCTCCCACTTATAGTATATAGGAAAGTTTTCACTCCTGCCTACTACCTGTTAAGGCCTAAATACCTAAATAAGAGCTCTCTGTAAAAAAAAAAATCATCAGGCCTCATTCACAGACGTTTTATTTTTTACTCTGTTTGCAACAACGAGGAACAGAAAAATAAAAATAAAAAAAAGAATCATACATCTGTACAGATCACTGGCTTGTTCTTATACATGTGAAAATCTTTTGGAATCAAGATTGATCTTAAAAATGGAGGCATGTAATTAGCAATTGTAACTCTGTCATTATAATAATCTAATTTATGGGCAGCAATCTGAGAAACCTGGAAACTAAACATCAGAAAATGTATCTCATAGAACACTTGTCCTTTCACTTATACTCACTGTGTCTTTTATAGGGGACTTGTTTTCTTTAAGATAAGTACTGTCATTTTTTAAATAAATTGTTAATAATTTGGTGTTATTGTGTCATGTGATCATCTAACTGAAACATGAGCTGTAATTGTTCCACTTTTCTTTGACACGGGTGTTTGCCTGGAAAAGCCCTTGCTGTTTGACACATTTGTAAAATTCAATGTGCAGACCAACTCTGGCAAAGCAATTCCTTAAAAACCGAGATGGGTCTGAGTGTGGTCGAATATCAAGTATATTACTGGGCTGTAGTTTCTATTACACCGATAAAACATGAGGGAAATAGCTGTATTAGAACTTTTTACATTTAATATTCTTCAGATGCTTCATTTGCTATTTTATGGCCTACAAATGGTCCTGCCCATCTATAAAATTGGATTTAACAATATTCTTTAATGAAGAAAATATTTAATAAATCTCATAATAATTTTTTTTATGAATGAGGCCCGCTGTGAGTTCTGGAATGCATACCGTACATGCGATTGGGCGGGATCTTTCACATCTTCGGAGTGGGAATGGTTATGGGTTGTGGAAGGCCGATACGGATATCAATGGTTACAGCTGCTGTCGGTTCAACATCCAGTCTGACGTTCATTAGTTGCATGCCAAAACCAGCAGTCATTTCCCTCAATTCCTGTTTAGCAGAAAAGCCTCGACTTCTGTGAGCAAAGCTCACTAAAGCAGCTCTTTAAAGCAGGGTGACAGAAACTTCTGCGACACATTTTGTGCTCCGTATCAATAATTTTGAGCAGTAAGTAAAACAATATCACAATATGATCTTAAATATTAAATGCACAAATGAAAAAAAAATGAAATTCAATGACAAACTAAATGTCTAAAGATCAAATGATTATATTATTTTTATCTCAAATGTTCCTGCTGTGGTTAAATGATACCAGAGGTGGCTGGCATTATGTAATATTTAATAAAAAGGCTGATAACTAACTGGCAGTGATAACGCCATGCTTTATGTATGAAGCTAAACTGGGAATATAACCATTGACTTCAGTAGCACAAAAACAATTTTGCAGTAACTGAGCTACAGGGCCAACAAAAAAGAAAAAGCACTCCTTCTCAAACAATCACTTCTGATGCTGTAAAAGCATTGCTTACTCACACAACAAATCTCCCATATGGCAAAAATCAATAAGCACAGCAACACTGTATTGATCATATCTATATCTTGGATACACTCTGATGTCATGCTCCACTAGCCAAGTGTGTGAGTGTGTGTTTATGGAAGAAGGGGGTTCTGCATTTGTTTCAATGGAAACAAACAATATTTATGTTGAAGCCTTAAGTTGCATTAAAACGCCTCAGGTAAAAGGCTACTTTTCCAGTCCATTTTTCTTTGCATTACTGGATGACTAATATGGTGTTGGATGGTCTGACGTGAATCGGTGCATTATTTGAATCCCCACTTTCAACTCCAGATACCCTCATGGTAATGAAAACAATGCACTGATGCAATGTGCAACAAACTGTAATGCAAATGAAAAGCAGTTTGTGCATTTTAAAAGGAGGGAATTGCAGATGGAGTGTAAAATAATTACACTAATTGAGAAAATGTGTTTGTTTATCTAAAAAAAAAAAAAAAAAAAGGTTCTATATAAAACTGAAAGAGAGCTTTACTGAATGCCTTTAAAATCTCATTACCACTCACCAGTCTGTTCATTTCATAAGAAATATGAAAACATTGTTGTCATCAGTTCCTGTGATATAAAAGACCTTAATGCGATATGAATGAAACGGCTCAGATAAATTCTCTCATTGATTTCTCTATATTTCCACACTGTGATGACAAGGCACAGGGTTGCCCTCCTCAGGCAGCAAACCGACATAACAGAAATAACAGGATACATTCTTGACTAATACCTTGCCTGCAAAGTTACCAAAACAAACCACAGGGACTCACTTGCACTCGCAACAACTTGCGGGGGACGATCGCTACCCTAACATTTTCTTTCCGACTCCCTAACTTCCTTCACCTCTCTACTTTGTTTTCTGCCTCTCCTTTCTTTTCCCCCCACCGTCTCCCTCTGCAGCTCAAAGTTATTGATAGTTTAAAGTTATGGGCTAATAATAAGATGGACACTGCATGGCCAGGAGCCTATTATACCCAGGTAATGGATAGTGCGGGGGTTTTGAATGACATTGCCCAGAGATTGGATGACGAAGGGTGGAGCGATTTATGGGCTACCCAAAGAGCCCCCCGTCCCTCTTCACACACACACGCATGCACACGCACACGCACATGTACACGCACACACACACACATGCACACACACACACTATTTATCTCTAGCTTGATAAGGAAGCAGATGAGCCATGCCTGTATTTATGGTGAAGATGTTCATAAAAACTAGTGGCTCAGAGTAGGAAGTTGGAATCGACTCAGAGGAACAGTATATCCACTAAAACTCTGTATGCACCTCGTTCACGCTGTCCAATGCAAACTACATGAATACAGTTTTGTGTTTTTGGTGATCTTGGTTGAAATGAAGCATGACATGACATAACTGTACTGTGATTTTTCAACTATTGGGCTTTTGCAGCATCTTAAAAACCCACTAATTTCAAAGTAGGGCGGGGCAATGGATTAAGTCAAATACCACAATATATATATTTATTTACCAAATACCTCGATGTCGATATTGCGATGATATTGTAGGATTGACTATTGGTGCTTTCACAAAATATTTACACAATGACATTTTTTATAAATAATCATCAGTAACGTGGATATAATGATGAAGTGGGTAAAGGCAAATAATAGAACAGCGAGAAAAGTCTGGTAAGTTCAGAAAATGACGTCACTTTAGTGTAATGCAGCCTTTAAAACCAGGAAAAGACCACAATTATGCCATATTACAATGTTACGATATTCAAAATCTAAGACGATATCTAGTCGCATATCATGATATCCATATAGAGCCCTATTATAAAGAAGCATGGATGTTGACAAAAACAAATATTATTTCCCTCCTTCCTAATAAACACAGTGTTTGACTTTTTAATGTTACTGCACTGATCAAGTGTGGTGAAAATCCTAAAACTTAAAAATAACAATATATATCTTTAGCTGCATGAACTACAGATGCAAATAAAATGCTTCACAACGACCGGCAGACTAGTTAAGAAAAAAGTAAACATGCTCTGTTTTCTTCTTGTTTTGTCAAAGCTAAACATTGTCTGTGCATACGTGATGAAGTGTAACAGATACACGTATGTCCTGGGTGCTACTTTCACTCAAACTGAGCATCATCTGCCATCAGAAACACAAGTAAAAATCAAAAGCCCTGGTTGCTGAGGTCAGTACAGCAGACATGCATTTATGCCAGGTCGACAATATATTTGCTCAAAACGGCCCGCTCAGGTCTCTATTGAGAGAAATAACAGCAACAGCAGAGACACTTCAGACAGTGTTGTCAGGATGGAGGGGAAAGAGGAGGAGTAGGGAGGGCATGAGGGAGTGCAATGAAAAAGGCTTGTCAACATTATCTGTTTTATTGATTTAACAGTAAAGGCTTGCCGCTTAAGCTTTATGTTGCTTTGGCTGGCCCCATTGAAAATACAACAGCTGCAAATAAAAAACGATTTCCTAAAAAACTTGAGCATTTATTTTTATTTTTATCTCCTGCCTACCAGCTCAGGTTTTGCATGCAGTATTGTTAAGGTTTCACACATTTCATCATCTTTATGAGTAGCCATTATGGTGGGACTTTGTTCAACTGTGCTCTCCCTCCCAAAGGGATCAATGGCATGGACGACTGTCTTATAGGACAACAGTGGTCTGTTGTAATGCGGGGTCTACTTAACGTATTGGATTATTAAGAAAAAAATATTCCAACAACGCTACGAGACTACAGCCACGCTAACAGCACTGTTAAACCCAGCGATGCTTTCAGCTAATCAGCATGCTAACATGCTCACAATGATAATGCTAGCATGTTGATGTTTATTTGGTAGAATGTTTAGGCTCCCATCTGAGTTTAACGTGTTAGCATGGGACCAGATGATGGCGCTAGTTGGAAGATTAGGGGATCAACATTTGTACAATTCATCCACTGGGGACCATTAATTTTTGTACTAAATTTCAATGCAATCTATCGAATAGTTGTTGAGACATTTCAATACCAACCAACCAACCAACCAACCAACCAACCAACCCTAGAGTCATGCCACTAGCCATGTCAATACTGCTTGCCTGCACAGGTTTTCAAGTTGTCAAAGTCAAAAGATTAAAAAGCATACATAAACAGCACTGATGTTTGGACAGGTGTAATAGCTTTAAACAAAATTACCTGCTACAGCAAAAAAGAAAGAAAGAAAAGTATATTCAAATCTATGTTCAGCAAAAGCTAAAAAGGATCTTGTGTAGTTATAATTAGAAGCTATCCTGTCACTATCTATCATGGCTGAACAGGCAGAGAAAAGAGCACCACCTACAGAAATGTCATGAACAGTAACACAGCCACAGCACAGCACTAAATACTTGAGATCAAGATGTATGGAAACTCTCCCAAAACACCCACGATCTTGAGGATTGGCACTACGTGTATAAGTGTCACTACACCCCATGCAGACCAGAGAGCAGTGGGGTCAACAGAATGTGTGACTGGAGCAGCTTGGTGCCTGGTGGGGTTTCTGTTGTGTCCTGACCTGCGGAGGCTTATTAAAGACACATTATGTAGTTCTATTATGCTGGAGCAGCGGGTTATTACCAGGGGCCTCCTACAGCAATGGTTCCCAACCGTTTTCCTTTTCTATCATTGAGTAAACTGACGACCCCTGACTAAGTGACATATTTTATGGATATTTCATATTATATTCAATGCATAACAATAAGTGCAGAAAAATTGATAAATTGTGCAATTAACCCAAATAGTGAACACAATAACTGCAGGACGTTTGAGAAAATCGAGCGATTTGGATGAATTTTGATTCATTTTATATTCAAAGATTATTTCCTGTGAATATTGCATCAGAGATGAGTTTTCCTGTTGTTTAGGAACTTTTAATACAGTTCTCTGTATTATGTTTTTTTAACACTCATGTACTTAATGTCTTAATGTCTTCTTTTTATTATTTATTTTATTTTTTACAAATTCAGTGTTTTCTTCTCCCTGATGCTTGTCAATTGTTCTATTAGCTCTTTGGTTGTTTTTACTTTTCTAATGCAGGACGAGTCTGTTTAGCAGAGAGGGAAGGCTCTGTGAATATAACTTAAGAGTTGCTTTTTAAGTTTATATCTTAAATAATATTCCAAACTTTAAAAATAACAATTTCATTTAGTTTTCTTCAAGGAAATTAATGCCATGCTAAGATATAGGCCTGATTGTATTATAATTTTTTGTTTTGTTTTTATTATTATTATTTTTTTAAAAAAGCTTTCTTAAACCCCTTAAAATCAAGAAGGCCTTGCGACCCCCTGTGAAGCTTTGGCGACCCCCAGGTTGGGAACCAGTGATCTAGAAGGTGCTGGGAGAACATTAAAATGTGTGTGTGTGTGTGTGTGTGCAGGCATACAAACCTTGTCCTTGTGCAATAGCGCCTGGCAGATGATGTCTTCACAGATGGACGCTGATGGAGCCAAACAGTGAAGCCTGTAAAAGAGTTCCACACAGGAAATGTGCTGCTCTCTTCGCTCTGTGTCCAGCTGGCTCCACAGTACCTGGGACACCCTCTGAGTCACAGCAACAATAACAACAACAAAAAACATCTTGAATACCGTATGTACACCACAGCTTTGAGTTACACCAACACTTTCCCTTTTATAACCTAACCTGATAGAAATCTGTGCCTTCCTCTATGGCACGCAGCATCGCAGGGTAGATGGGCGGCAGAGTGACCATCTGCAGCCGCCCGCTCAGAGGGTTGGAGTCGGATCTTTGGTAACGTCTGTGCTTGTCCTGGATGACCAGTGCCAAGGACTGGGAGTGGTTGATGAGTTCCAACAGAGAGGCCACTGCAGTGTGCTGGATGTTGTAGTCCCTGGACAGGCAGCACAGCGTCATCAAGGACCGCAACCACACGGGCAGGCTGCTGACGTCACTACCTATGGAAACAAAAACATGAATGACTCAGCTGAGACCAACAGTCACAAATAAAAAAATCTGTGAAACTTCGACAGAACTGCAGCTGTTTACACAGAGCACAGAGGAAATGATAAGAAAGGTTGTAAAAATGTCAATAGTTCAATATGTATAGCATGTGAACCCCCATTTTTTCCATTATTGGTAACACTTGTGGGCACTTGGAAAAATGTTGTATATATAGATTGCATTTTTATTTTAAATATTTGTAAAATAAATTATCAAACAAATTCAACTTTTTTGATGATTTATGGCATCATAACTGTATTATACTGCACAAAAGACATTTTTGAGTTATCCCTACTTCTAGTCACAATTGTGCTGTTTCCATAGAGGTGCAGGATTTCATATTACAGTGGAAAACAAGCCCAGTTAGTAAAATGTGACAGGGGCAAAAAAACTCTAGACACTGCTTGGGAACCCCAAGAGGGTTAAAGTGTGTAGCTGTTTTAACTCCACTGGATAAATAAAATCTAAATACTGACCTGTGTGGTCAAACATGTCTGTTTGGAGAGTCAGAGTCTCCTCTTCACTGAGGTAGAGAGGGAAGGTGGTGCACTCCAGCAGCAGGTGGCAGGTGGCGGTGAAGGCCTGTCGACAGGCCTCGGAGATCTCTGCCCTGCCCCGGGGCATGTAGCCAGCCGCCCAGTCCAGACTCCCTACATGCCCACGCTCCTTTCTCTTCTCTGGCTGGCCGTCAGATGTAGGGTGGGGTTTAAGCAGTTTATTCAATTTGTCTCTAAATTCACGTCCCCCCTTGCCCGGCAACGATGTCTTCTGATCCACAGAAACAGCAGTTAGGTCGGGCTGGGGTCCTTCCTCTGGTCCCCTGACATCCTCCACCTGCACCAGCAGGTATCTGAAACATGGGAGTGAAAATATGAAGAAAACACACTTAACCCTTTGAACTCTGCAACAAAAATTGTCCCCAGTGCCAAATGCTTCAAACGGTTATGTCAGTCAATAAACCATAATAATTGATAAAAGTATTGAAATTGTGTCATAAATAAAAAATAACTGCAAACATGGGGCAAGTTTTTTCTTCAAATATTACTAAATAAACACAAAACATATTGATCCAAAAGATTTCTGAATATAGACATATTAACTTAACACTCCATAAGTTATTTGAACTATGTACATTATTTTGTTTTTGAGATGTGCTCACTTTTATGAGTGCTAAGGCAACAGTTTGTCAAGCGGTTTTGGACTGCACGTCACGTGATGTGATGACATCATCAACAGCGTCGAAAGACAGACAACTTAGCTTTCTATAGCAAAAACAATGAATGCTCTGGCTATTATGGTTCATATTTTACATCAATTTGAACACAATCAACAATCACCTGCGGCCATTATGGGGCAATACACTGGCTCCGCCCACTTCGCATCAGCCCGTTTTGGACCACATGTAACGTAATGTCATAAAGTGCTCAAGAGCTGACGACGTGATGACACGAAAGACGGAAGCCTTGGCTTTCTGCAGCAAGAAGAATGATTGCTCTAGCTATTATGGTTCTTACTTTAGATTTAAACAGGGTCATGTAAACCACTTTCCTCGCGGCTGCCCGCTTTCAGAAGGTTAATATAAGAGGTCCATGTCGGTTACAGCTAATGTGATAATGGCTCAGTAGTTTACCTTGTGGTTATGAAGGCCAGGATTTCCTGCAGACGCTGGGTCGTGGTGTCAACACTGCCGCCCCGCCTCCACACTCCGTCGCCTTCTTTGCAAAATTCGTTTCCCTCCTTCCCCATCCCCGGTGGGAGATGCTGCTCTGACGGTGAGGCGCTGATGCCCAGCCCGCTGTCTTCAGACCTGAGTGTTGTGTGAACACCATCTGCAGGCTCTGCCTCATCTCCTCCATCCCTGATCAGCTCTACGTCTCCATGGTGACCGTTAACCTGACCAACACCGCCATCGCTCTCTCCCTCCTTCTCTACATCCTAGACAGAGTATAATTGATATGATGAGGAATAGTCAAACATCCAAAATATAATTTAAACTTTTTACTAGTGAAGTGCCCTTTCAAAACGAGCCCGTTCGGAACGGGCTGATTGCAGCTTTCTCGAGAACCGCTCATCCCCATACCCAGACATTTGTGATGATTTGTGTAGGGATTCCCTCTCAATACACTACACAGTGTGTACATAACACACTACTAATAAATATGGCCCATAGATCTCAAGAGCCCGCACTCGACACTGCACTTCCTTGAGTCCTCAGCAATACATCCACCAAGTGTAGATGAGCTGAACGGTTGTCGAGAAAATCAAAGGGCATACATACAGAGACTCCATAAAAAACATTAGCCGCGTTTCCACCAAACACTTTCGGTATAGTACCTTTGGTAAGCCATATAAACCGTACCTACAGGTACCTAAACCCTAGATCTGTGTTTCAACCACAGACAGTACTCTTGGATGTAGGTTAAAATGTAGGCGGGGTTTCCAATCAATGGACTGCAGTGTTTCTAGTTCCGGGTTGTAGTCCTATTTTACTGTGTACTGTGTGTGTGTGTGTGTGTGTGTGCGTGCGTGTGTGTGTGTTTAAATGTGTTGTGTTTGTTTGACGCCGAGCCACTGTCAAAGGAGAATGTCTGTTGCTGACAGACAATAAAGTTTATCTTTATCTTTGGATGGAATGGAGTTTTTATTGGTACCATCCACAACTTCTGACAATGGAAACACAAAAATAACCGTTCTAGTGTGTAATGAACTGAACCGGACTGCTTGGTGGAAACGTGGCAACAGGCACAGACTGTAAAATGTCTAACCTGAGTGTTTTTGCTTTCCTCCTCAGGTGACTGTAACTCCATGTCCTCAGTCTGCGCCCCTGGCTCTACTTCCATATAAGCCACAGGCATCTGGATCTTACTCAGGACCTTGAAACAGGCGCGTAGACCCTGTGTGGCATCTTCCAGGCTAACAACGTCCATGTGGCGGTGCAGGGTCCCCAGCATGGTGGCCAACATCTCCGGGAGAAACTGGGACTGGATGTCAGCATGGAGCTCCTGTGGAAAAACAAACAAACATGTGAAACACACTGTTTGTGTATACACATGTCAGGCTCTGGTTAACTAGGGCTGAATAATAGTCAATATTTGTTTAAAACTAACTGTGATCTGAGTACTGGAGGGGTGCGGAAAAAAGGTAAACCAAATAAAATCTCACTTTGTTTTCTCAAAATAATACCAATTTGCTTTTCAATTTGACTAAATAGTATTTGTTGGATTTTGCCAAAATGTAAAACCCCAACATTCGGTTTTTCAGGCAAATCTATTTTTTTTTATTTTTAGAATTATTAGCAAGGGAGGAACTAACGGTGTGCGTGAGAGTGTGAGTTGTTTACCAGAGGGAGAATGTCAAGCAGGAAAATGATGAGATTGGACATCTCTGTGACAGACGGAGCAGGGTGATTGCGGTCCTGCCAAGGAGGAGTTGGTGGGTCATCTTTGTCACTATAGAGTAAAGACGCAGAAATAAAAACAGTGATGCTTGTTGGTTGATATTTGAGGGTAAAAAAAGGAAAGTTTCCACACATTTTGTACATGTTGTTGGCAACAAAAATTCAGCCATTGGCTTTCTTTAACGTTATTGTTGTAATGACGCTATACTGTATACTCTGTTAATGCACTAGTGAACTCAGACATCATAGGGCACATGCAATATTAATCACATGTCACTCCAACTCCAAGCAACTGATTATGTGCAGTATTACCATGTTATTCAACACACATCACTCCATACAGTATATACAGGTTATACTGCTCCTTTGCTGGACTTTTGCTGCTACTGTGAATGTTTTGCTCACTGTATTATACCTCACATTACTTATATTCTGTACTTTATTTATTTTATTACTTGTAATACCTGCCTTATTTTATTTTATTTTAAATGTGAAACTACAATGCACCATTTGACAATAAAGTTCTTGAATCTTGAATGCTGACTTTTCCCTAAAATCTTGCAATCTTGCAGTCGACACAATATACAGTTCTTGTTTTAATTCCCCTTTATAAATAAGGATTGTGTGTCATACCTGAGAGAAGCGCAGAAGCGTCGGGTCATGTACTCCCACAGGTATTCACTGTTCATGGAGCTCACGAGCATATTCACCGTCTTTATGATCTCCGATGCATTCTTATTCACTTTTATCCTACTGTTTAAGAAAACAAAAGAAAAGCATCATTTTTGCTGCCTTCCATTTGTCAGTTGAAATTTTGTCACACGTTCAGTTAAATCAACAGTGAACATTCTTGCATCTGCGCTATCATCTCTCGCTCTCACCTGGCTAGCTGGTTGCTTGAGAGGCCTGAGCTGAGGGTTTCCTCCTCCAGCATCTCTCGACAGTAGCTGTAGAAAGCTCGGACCACCTCCAACAACACACTGCTCAAGACCACTGGACCTGCGCAGATACGTTGTCATTATCACAGTGAAACATGTTAAAGGCTCATTTATGCTCAACGTTAGCTACATATACGGACAGGGCCTTCTGTCTGTGCGTTCATTTAGTGCGGATTTCTGCACGTTCTCTGAAAGCTTACAGATACGGACTTAACGGAGAAATCGTCGGGGCAGTGTAGCGTGAGACGATGATAGAAAACAACGAAGGAATTTAAAAACAATGGTGGAACCGAATGGTGATGTATTCAATACATGATAGATTTAATCGATATAGAAATGTTCTTTTATATCGATGTATTTAATGGGCTCACAGACCGTTTACAACTCTGCCTCCACTTTTGCCTCTTTTTTCAGAGGTACATTATTACGACCTCCTCCACCGTCTTGTTTGTTGTTGTCAGACACTTTATGACTCTCTTTTTTCCTCTAGTGGATGTATTGCTTAAAATCTACTGCCAACGTAAAGGATGCATGGAAGTACAGTATGTGGGTAGTGATGGTGACATCGTTTGAAATGAATGGATCAGTTTTTGTACGTAAAGGGAGCATAAATGAGCCTTTAGAGTAAAGTTGAGACATTAAAGGGATAGTTTGGACTTTTTGAAGTGGGGTTGTATGAGGTACTTATCCATAGTCAGTGTATTACCTCGGGTAGACAGCGGTCAGCACGGCCCCGGTTTGGAGAAGCAGACAGGTGTACGACACAGACGCTGAGCAATGAACTGTTGTGGATGGGGGCAGCGGCTAAATGTATTTTAGCCACCTAAAAAAATCAAAATCAGTATAAGTGTACGCTATATTTAGAATATTTTCACCGCTTTACCTTGCCGTCAGACAGCTCTATTTAAGTTTACACAGGGGGAACTGAAGCCTTTCTATGCTCTCGTCAAAGCCACCAGACTCCAAAAACAGTCACGTTGCAGAACACAGGAATTGCTGGTCTACCGCTGCCTCGATCGGTTAGTTTGTTTGTGTTATTGTGTGACTTTGGTGTTTTAACACGGTTAGGAACTAACAAAACTAACAAACAAACTAACCGATCGAGGCAGCGGCAGACGAGCAGCTCCTGTGTTCTGTGAGGTAAATATTTATGTCAAACGAGTCTGGTGGCTTTGAAGAGAGCAGAGATAACGGCGTCAGTTTTCCCCACATAAACTTAAACAGGGCTGTCTGACGGCAAGGTAAAGCTGTCAAAATATTCTAAAGATAACGTACACTTAAACTGATATTGATTTTTTTTTTTGGTGGGCCTTTGTTTAGTTGGCTAAAATTTGTTTAACTGCTGCTCCCCATCCACAGCAGTACGTTGCTTAGCTTCCATGTCGGGACTCCTGTGTGGCGACTGCCATCTACTGTAGGTAATACACTGACTATGGATAAGTACTTCATATAACCCCAATTCAAAAAATCCAAACTATTCCTTTAACAAAGACTGGTGGATCAAGTCATTTAGCATTTCGACGTGTTTGTGTAGTGTAATGCTCAGTGCTGCCTACCTATCTCCGGCTTATCCAGCAGACTGATGATGATCCGAAAGGGCCTGAGGTACCCAATCACATTCTTCGGGTTGCTCTCCACGTCCTTCTGTTTGAGGATGTTAATCAGAGCCTGGGGTCACAGAGACAAACAGATGAGAATAAGAGAAACAAGTGACAAACAGGTGACAAAAACAGGCACACCTGACCTAGATTTCATTGTATCTTGTACAATGACAAAAAAGCTTTCTATTCTATTCTATTCTATTCTATTCTATTCTATTCTAGATGTGACAAGTGAATTGTGCTTCCTCTCATTTACTATATGAGTTGAAATGTACTCAGTCCATTTTTTATTTATTTAAAAGCTTTACATGAATAGTTTAGTTCAGACATATTGTTAGTTTAGTTTAATTTAGTTAGACTTTCTGGGAAATATGACAAGTCTCAACAAGAACATAAACCCCTGTTTTTACACTTCTGCTTTTCTACGGAGTAAACAAACAAT